>JAIZFV010000022.1:239977-309977 GCA_021234005.1 Nephelium lappaceum | reverse complement strand
CCATGCACCGGGGGACTTTTCAAAGGTGTATGCTCTTCGTTATTTGATGACAAAGAAAGAGGCAAAACCAAGGTTAATAAGATGGATACTTTTCTTGAGTGAGTTTGATTTAGAGATCAAAGATAAAAGAGGGACAGAAAATTGTGTCGCAGATCATTTGAGTCGTTTAGTTCATGTGGAGGATGAAATTCCCTTACAAGAAATGTTTCCTGACGAGCAATTGTTTTCTGCAAGTGTGATGTTACCCTGGTATGTAAATATTGTAAATTATTTGGTTACTAATATGTTACCTTCTAGTTTGTCTAAGGCTCAAAGGGATAAGATCAATAGTGATGCCAAATACTATGTGTGGGATGATCCATACTTATGGAAGCATTGTGCAGATCAAGTGATAAGAAGGTGCGTACCTGACAATGAAATTATTTCTATTCTCACCTTTTGCCATTCTTATGCTTGTGGAGGTCACTTTGGAGCTAAGAGAACAGCAAGAAAAGTGCTAGAATGTGGTTTCTATTGGCCTTCTTTATTTCGAGATTCATATTCTTTTTGTAAGACACGCGATCATTGTCAGAAGACAGGTAATTCATCTCAGAGGAATGAGATGCCTCAAACCCCCATATTATTTTGCGAAATTTTTGATGTTTGGGGCATCGATTTTATGGGACCATTCCCTGTATCTTTCGGTTATGTTTATATTTTGCTTGCTGTTGATTATGTCTCAAAATGGGTAGAAGCTAAAGCTACCAGGACTGATGATTCTAAAGTTGTTATAGATTTTATCAAATCTAACATATTCTCCAGGTTTGGAATTCCTAGAGCTTTAATAAGTGATCGAGGCACTCACTTTTGCAATCGAACTGTAGAGACTTTGCTGAAAAAAATACCATGTGACCCATAAGGTGTCAACTGCCTATCATCCACAAACCAGCGGACAAGCAGAAGTGTCAAATAGAGAGATCAAGTCCATTCTTGAAAATACAGTCAATCCAAATAGAAAAGATTGGAGTTTGCGCTTGGATGATGCCTTATGGGCATATAGGACTGCATATAAAGCGCCCATTGGCATGTCACCTTATCGGTTAGTATTTGGGAAACCATGTCATCTTCCAGTTGAGTTAGAACACAAGGCTTATTGGGCTATTAAGAGTTTCAATATGAAGATGGATGAAAGTGGAGAACACAGGAAATTGCAGCTACAAGAGTTAGAGGAAATTCGCAATGATGCCTATGAGAGTGCAAGGATTTACAAGGAAAAGACGAAGGCTTTTCATGACAAGATGATCTCTAGAAAGGAGTTTACAGTTGGTCAAAAAGTCCTTCTCTACCAGTCATGGCTGCGTTTGTTTCCAGGTAAATTGCGTTCTCGTTGGATAGGACCTTTTATTGTTACTAATGTTTTTCCTCATGGTGCAGTAGAAATTCAAAGTTTAGCAACTTCCAAGGTGTTCAAGGTGAATGGCCATAGACTTAAACTTTTCTATGAAGGTTTCCAAGTAGAGAAGGTGGCGCAATTGGATCTTGAGGATCCCATTTATTCTAATTGAAAAAGGAAGCATTAAGTCGAGCTAACGACAATAAACAAAAGCGCTGCTTGGGAGGCAACCCAAGGGAAGTTCATTTCTTTTTCCTCTTACTTCTGCATTTATATTTTAGTTACTTTGCCTTTTCTTTACATTTGACCTTACATTGAGGACAATGTAAGTTTTAAGTGTGGGGGAGGGGATTTAAGTGTGTTTAATTTGTCAAAAAAAAAAACAACAAAAAATATATATATATATATATATATATTTATACCCTTTGTTTAAGTTTGAAAAATTCATAACATAATTGAATAAATAATCTTCTTTCCTTGAGAATGGTAGTGACTAAATTCAGTAGACAAAAGCTGGTGAGATTTTGAGCCTTTAGACTGACACATTTATATCAGTCTCACTATTTTCTTTTCTGTGTGGTATTCTATCATGGATTTGTTTCTCTAGAACTTGCCTTGATTCTCTTTGAGATCATATTGACACATGCATGCGTGAACATGATTAAGGCCCTCTTTGTTATAAGCTACACGAGCCAAATAGCCTACCTTGTAATTAATTTTTTCCTTTGTTGAACCCCTTTGAGCTTTATTGACCTTTGTTTTTTTGTGAATCACATTACAAACTTTAAACCCGAAAAGAATACCTTTACCCAAGCCGTAGAGCTAGTGGAGCATTGTTCATCATTACGATATGTATGGATTTGCAAGAAATAAGTGTGGGGGTGTCTGGATTTGTAGTATGGCTTTGACTAGTGGAATGGAATATGTTTTGCTTCTCAATTCATGAGTTCCACTATTGATGTAATTTTGAAAAAAAAAAAAAAAAAAACCAGAGCGATGAAAGGAAATTACTTTTAATATTACAATCTGTCCATGATCATATTTCCTCATAAAATTCCAAGAAATGAGGCTATTGATATGTGATGTATAAAAGAGAGGGAAGCTATGCAAAGAACTGCTCCCTGCTGCGAACGAAAAGTGTTCCTTTGAACGATCTCTTTTTCAATGCAGGAGTGTTACATGATTTAAATGCGTTCAAGCCAAATTGAAGAAGTTGCTGAATGGAGTGGTTGTTTTTACATGAGTTATATATTTAAGCTTGAGTTGATTCATTTTTTTGCTTTACTAGTTTCGATGGCTTTTAAGCTACATTCCCAAATATTTCCCACCTTGACCCTAAACCATGTTACAACCTTTGAAAAGTCCTTATGATTCGAGTTATGCATGTGATCACAGTGGTGGAGAATGAGAAGATATGCAAGCTTATGGTAGATCATTTCCATTGGAATGAATGTGAGCGAAACACAAATCCTTCAAACACATGAGAGTCGAGTGTTTATTTCTGTGAGGGTCTACGTATTTAGTTTATTCCATCTTCAAGATGAAATGCTTACTAAGTAATTGTAAGTTGTTTAAAAATGTTTGTTCATGATATGTTATGAGTTTTGAAAAGCTTGGTTATTTTTGCTGATGGCATTACAACCTTAGTATTTTTGGGAAAGTGAATTTGAGTTTTGCACGAGGACGATCAAAAGTTAAGTGTGGGGGAATTTGATGAGAATGTAGAATGTCACATTTTTCTCTCTTAATGTTTAGTCTCTTATGCTTATTTGGTCCCTAAATGAACTCACTATTCTTATATTTTGATTTAGAATTCAAATGGAGACATTAAGAGCAAAACAGAGCTTTTTGGGCGATTTTAGACAGTTTCGACATCAGTTCGTAATCTGGACATAACTCTCTCATCTGAGCTCCGATCGAGATGATTCAAAATGCTATGGAAAGATAAGAAAGAGTTCTACAACTTTTATGTTTTGAGTTTTGAGAGATACTAGCTGAATCAAGGTCAAAATCGGGCTTAAAGTTGCCGCACCTGCACTGTTGGTGTTCTGGAATGTTACTTAACCTGCAAGTTTGATGTGTTGACTTGAAGCAACTTATTTTTGGAAGCTTCCAAATCTGATGCACGAAAATCCCAACTGAAATCACAACTTTCCTTCTAGTGTTGAGGCTATTTTTATTATTTTCCTTAATTAGTTAAATTTGAATTTTGTTATTTTAGGACAATGTTTAATTTGATTAGCAATTTTTTGGTCTCTGAGAAGGGCATTGCCGTGTATAAAATAGAGGAGAAATCATTAGTCTGGCATCTCTTCTTCCTTGATCTCTGATAATTTTCTTCAAGTTTTTATGATGGCCATGCTTGGCTAATTTTTATAGTTGGTCGAAGGAAACTAAAGCCTCGGAATCAATAAAATTGTGAGATCTAATTTGTTTTTATTGTTCAATTTATGCCTTGGGTATTGGATGTTCTTCTATGCTTATTTTCATGATTGTCTCGTGTAATTACTAGGAGGCCTACTAGTTTATTATTCGTTACAATCTATTGCTAAGTTAGATATCAAATCCGTAATTGTTTGATCTCTCTAACTTGTGAAGCAACTAAAATTTAATGAATTGCTGCATTATAAATTATTAGATTTTAGGAAGAATGTTCGACTAAATTAAATGCAACCGCTTGAGCTTGTGTTGTTTAGCTACATCGATTTCTTTTATTCTTAAGGCTACTATTAAATTAAACCTTTAGTGCTTGTCTTGGGTTATTTAATAGTTAGGATTGGTTAGATCATCTGTTTCCTAATTAATTGCAATTAAGGAGAGATAGGAAAAATAAAAAATGGTTCCAACGGTGAGTATTTAAGGTGTGAATTGATATATACTTGCATCGATGATCAGTTATAAAATTCCGAAGGTGGATGTTGACTTAGACCAACGTTTGTTCTTCTGATTGATTTTAATATTTCAATTTGAATAGCTCTTTAGTTGTTTTTCTTAAAATTGTTTTTATTATACTCAAATCCCTATCCCCCATCCTTGTTCATGTAGCATAAAACTAAGCTAGATACTCTCTGTGGGAACGATCCTTACTCACATCACTATATAAATTTTTAGGAGTATAGGTTTAATTTGGTTGCCCACGACAACACACCAGTATACCTTCTTACAATGGCAGTAAATACTTTCTTTTGTTTATTGATGATTTTTCAAGGTATTGCTTGGTCTATTTTCTCAAAAACAAATCTGAAGTGTTTTCTATGTTTCAAAAGTTCAAGGCTGTTGCAGAAAATCAAAGTGCACATATGATCAAGACTTTAAGGTCTGACAATGGCACTGAATATATTTCTTCTCAATTTCAATCATTCCTTCAAAAGACAAGCATTCATCATCAACTCACAGTCACTTATACACGTCAGCAAAACGGTGTAAGTGAAAGGAAGAATAGATCAATCATGAACATGGCAAGGTGCTTGCTGTTTGAAAAAGGATTGTCAAAGAAGTTATGGGCTGAAGCAGTTAATACTGCTGTGTATTTGCAGAATAGACTTCCAACTAAAACTGTTGATGGTAAAACACCTTTTGAAGCTTGGACAGGTGTTAAACCATCAATGGCACACTTGAAAGTCTTTGGTAGCATGTGTTATACCCATATACCAGAGATAAAATGAGACAAATTAGATCAAAGAGCTGATGTTGGTGTGTTTGTTGGATATAGTACTGTCTCAAAGGGATACAGAATTTTAAATCCCATAACTGAAAAGGTTTATGTGAGCAGAAGTGTAAAATTCAATGAAAATGGCGCCTGGAATTGGGAGAAAATGATTGGAGAGTCCTCAAGTCAAAATACCAATGTTGAAAGTGCACCTCAGCTTCATGGTGAAACTTCTGAGGAGGAGGATTCTGATGATGAGCACTATGCTGTGAGAGGCACCAGAACTTTGCAAAATGTTTTCAGCAGATGTAATGTTGCTGTATTTGAACCTGCCACAGTTGATCAAGCTTTGCAGTCTCCAAAATGGAAAGCTACCATGGAGGAAGAATTTAATATGATAGTAAAAAATGACACCTGGTTACTTGTTGACAGACCAGAAGATCAACAAGTAATTGACACAAAATGGGTATTCAGAATGAAGATGAATGTTGATGGCTCAATCAACAAACATAAGGCTAGATTAGTAGTGAAAGGCTACTCTCAGTAGCAAGGTATTGACTTCACTGAAACTTTTGCTCCTGTAGCTAGATTTGATACAATTAGATTGTTGCTTGCTCTTGCTGCTCACAAAGGCTGGAGAGTCTATCAAATTGATGTTAAATCAGCATTCCTCAATGGTGTTCTTAAGGAGAAAATTTACATTGAGCAACCTGAGGGTTTTGCTGTCAAAAGTGCTGTTGATAAAGTTTATTTGTTTAAAAAGGCATTATATGGTTTAAAACAGGCTCCAAGAGCCTGGTATACAAAGATTGATGGCTACCTGCTAGACTTGGGATTTGAAAAGAGCATCAATGAAGCAACACTGTATGTGAAGCAAGTGAGTGCTGAAATTTTAATTGTTTCATTTTATGTTGATGATATTCTTGTCATTGGAAGCAATCCAAGTTCTGTGAAAGAGTTTAGAAAGCAAATGGAGGACATGTTTAAGATGAATGATTTGGGACAGATGTGTTATTTTCTAGGCATGGAAGTGTCTCAAGTTTCAATAGGTATTTTCATTTCTCAACAGAAATATGCAACAGAATTGTTGAAGAACTTTTCTTTAACTGGTTGCAAAGCTATCAGTACTCCAGCAGTTCAAGGATTGAAGTTACAAGCAAATGATGGCTCATCATCTGATGATCCTTCAATTTTTAGGAGTCTGATTGGTTCGTTGCTGTATTTATCAATCACAAGGCTAGACATAATGTATGCAACCAGCATTCTATCAAGATACATGCACATGCCAACTGAAAATCATCTCAAAGCAGCCAAAAGGATCCTGAGATATATTCAGGGTACAATTTCATATGGTGTGCTGTTTAGGAGGAGTTCAGCCCTGAAGCTACTTGGATTCACTGATAGTGATTGGGCTGGATCACTTGAAGACTCAAAAAGCACCTCAGGCTATTGCTTTACGTTTGGATCAGGTGTTATATGTTGGAGTTCAAAGAAACAAGGTTCTATTGCTCAGTCAACTGCTGAGGCAGAATATATGGCTGCATCTGCTGCTGTTAATCAAGCCTTATGGCTGAGAAAAGTTATGAATGACTTGAAACTTAAGCAAGAAGCTGCTACAGAAATTTTGTGTGATAATAAGTCTGCTGTTGCAATGGTTAAAAATCCTGTGTTTCATGGAAAAACTAAACACATTAAAATCAAATATCATGCTATTAGAGAAGCAGAAAAGGAAGGTGAAGTTGTGTTGATGCATTGTTCAGCAGAGGAACAAGTTGCTGATGTTTTCACTAAAGGACTGTAGAAGAATAGATTTGAAGAACTTAGAGACAAGCTCAGTGTTGTGCACAGCTCTTGCATCAAGGAGGAGTGATGAAGATTGTTGTTTATGATCAAACAGTCCTGCTACAAAGCTATGCACCAGATTATAACCTTTTTGTTTCTTTTGTGATATTTTTGTGTAATGATATAACAAGAATTAAATGAATGTACTTTGAATGAGTTATGGTGGACCTTAAGTTTAGCTTTAGTCAAGGAAACAAACTTCCTTAAATTATGGAGATTTGGTGTAGACCCATACTTTTTGTATCACTATAAGTATGTCTTTGCTATAATGAAAAAGTAGTCCCCTTTTACAATATCTATCTTCTTTTCTAAACTCGTACATACCAAAAACTGCCTACAGAAACATTTCCCTGAATAAGTGGGAAAAAAATAATGAATAATGATCATGTTATGTTTTTATGTTTAGATTTTGCTTAACTAGCTAGTGAGGAAAAGTTTAGTACAAAGTTACAAAATGAGAGAATCAAAACTTATGAGAAAAGACAACCACGGTTGATTTTGATAAAAGTAACATTATAAACTCATGCGAATGGGCAATTGACAAAAAGTTCATTATACAAATAATTTTGACCAAGATAAACAACATTATAGCAACTGCGTCAACTAGAGGAAAAGTGATCATGAAAACCACAGGAGAAGTTTCAACTTTATGTTGAAGGAAAACAGAGGCTGCTTTGTTTTAACTTTTCACAGAAAAACAACAAAAAGTATACCTGGACCTTGACTAAATCAATTAGCACAATGTTAATCAAGAAAGATGTTGAAACAATAAAGTGAAGACGTAAACTCAATGACCTATAATATATTCTTAGGTGAAATTCTTAAAAAAATAAAAATAAAAATAACAACTCGTCACCATCTCTAAAATACTTATTTTATGATTTTTTGTTTTTCTATTTTATTTGTAACATATATTAACTTCTATAGTAAGGACTATATTAATTAGTCAAATTCTTGGCTATCTTTCCAAATTAAAGATTTAAAATGGTATTCCAATCAAAGAATTTTTCCCACTAAGATATTTGATAAAGTATACATCAACTAAAAATTATATGGCAAGTATATGGCCGATCACATATTTCTTATGTATATATCAACAAGAGACAAGAATAGGAATATATGTTGCAAAATCATCTAGCATCAAGCTTGTACAAATCTGACTTATAAAATTCTAACATAAATGATTTTGAGTAATTTTTGTATTCAAACCTAATACATTTACTTAGTAAACTTTTTTTTTATTATTATTACAAGTCTAAAAGGAATAGAAAAGGAGTTATTAAGATGCTTAACATTTGAATTCGCTTTTTTTTTTTTTTTTTTTTTTTTTTTTTTCCAATTGCAATACATTAGATTGGTTATAAAGATTAGAGGGTTACAAGCTACTGAAATTTATTTTAAAAATTGAACAAATGAATGGATGGAATAAATGGATGTTGAGAGATCAAGTATTTTGGGTTGCAATAAAATCAGCTGTACAATTATTACTTGATGGTTTCATATGAATAAGTGAAAAGGTAGGTAAGTCTTATACATTTTTTTAATATATTATATTTTTTATTTCAAAAATATTTTAGTCGGTTCGTTTAAATAATCAAATGAAACCTTGAATTTTTCGACGTTATTTTATTATATTTAATTTAAATGATTTTGCATCCTCAAATATATGTTTTATGTACATTGTTCAATTATATTGAAGTATTGCCTTCCTATTTGAAAAGTATGATATGTTTTATTAAAAGTATTCCTTTGTGTTTGTAAAGAATGATACGTATTGTAATGAAAACATTTTGACTCATCTATCCGTAGTTCATTTAATTGTAATGACTTAGGCACTGGGATTACGAGTGTCATAATTGTATTATATTGGTCCAACTGGAATATTTATTATTACACAACATTAATTGTATTGGCCTCACACTGGAATTATAAGTGTTAATTGTATTGGCCCCACGCCGGGACTTTAGGTGCTAATTGTATTGGCCTCGCAACGGGATTACAAGTGTAAATTGTATTGGTCTCGCACCGGGATTATAGGTGTAAATAATATTACGTGATATGAGTCAGTTTCATTTTATTTAAATTCATATATGAAATATTTTTTGTTTTATTGACTTCGATTTTGAAAATTGAATGTTTTCTATATTGTGTCGTTAAATGTTTTATTCGCCATTGATATATTCGCCATTTTTCAATTACTATGAAATTATGATTTTATTCTTACTATAAGCTACTTTATAAAATTTCAATATATCTTTTTAATTATATACTATATCATAATGTATAATGTATACATATTAAGTTGACAGCTCATCCCTCATCTCTACTATTTTTACAAATTAGTAGGCTTTAATTGTCTTAAGGGAGGACTTCGAGTTATCGGTTTCTATTGGAGGACGTTTTTAGCTTTGTTGTTATGGTTATATCTCTTAGTATTATTAAAGAATTATTTAAGTTTGTTTTAATCGTTAGGACTTAAATGTAAAGATTGATTTCGAATGCTCGTGGAGATGAGTTATTTAACAGCTTCATTGGGGTATTGAGATAGGTTTATTTTATTGGATTAAACACTTTATAGAATTTTTTTTTAATTGTATTTTAATTTTGGAGATTTAAGTGATTGATTGAATATTGCATTATGTTGATTTTCATGGCAAATTGTGGTGTTACAATTAGGGGAAGGGAAATTCTTATTAAAGCAGTTGTTCAATTCATTCCCACTTATACGATGAGTGTCTTTCGCATTCCTACTACTCTTTGTAATGAGCTTCATTCTTTAGCAGCTTGGTTTTGGCGGGGAGGCGATGATACCAAAAAACTGCATTGGTGGAGTTTGGATAAATTGTGTCGAAAGAAAAAGGTTGGTGGGATGGGTTTTCGAGATTTGGGTTGTTTAATTAGGCTTTAGTTGCTTGCCAAGCTTGAAAGTTTATCCACTAACCTTCATCGTTGATGGTGAGAGTTTTACAAGATAAATATTATCCATGAGTTGATTTTATGGTTGCTCAATGCAAGACTAGGACTTTTGTGGTTTGGCAAAGTATTATGTGGAGTAGATCAATCATTAATCTAGGTTGTAGATGACAGATTAGTTCTGGTAATTCAGTAAGACTTTTTTAGGATCCCTAGATACCCAAACCCTCTCTTTTCACCCCGTCACTTGCCCTACTCCCCAATTATCAAAATTGAGAGTATCTGATTTGATCTCCGTGAATGGAGAATGGAATGTGTATTTGATAAATCAAATCTTCTTGTCAGTAGATGTATCTTCTATCTTAGGGATTCAACTGAGCCATTCTTACCATGACAAACCCCTTTCCCTAGGCAGCCTACCGATAACCCCATGGTAGCTCTCCAATGGATATATGATCCGACTGGAAAGTTTTCGTGAAGTTAAGCCGTTTTATTTTCACAAACCTTTCCAAACTTTCTGTTTATTACGAAAACGTGGAGAAATTTTTTCATTTTATTTCACCCAATTACAAAATAGTTTTATAAAAATTTGGGCAGCATAACTGCTATTTTTCTAAATATGCCACTCTGCAAAAGTTTACAAAAATATATACACTTCTAAAAGCAATCCATTTCTCAACTTCTGGGCCTCTGGCTCTCATTTTTCAATCCACAACACAACCACACGACAAATTTCAATCAAAAACTCGGAATAGATAAAACACAAGTGAAATCATATAATTCAAACACAAAACCATTTCACCATTTCCAAAACATAATATATTTTTATACACAAGTGTTATAGGTATTAAATAGTCTTATTTACAAAACATTTCATCGCAAAAATATACATTCACAGCAATGTGCAACTTGGTCACGTAATCTTAAGGGAGTGTCCTTGCTACTGACGCACCAGTATCTGCACCTGGGGAGGTTTGTTTATAAAATACAAAAATATAAAGTGAGCTAAACAAGCTCAGTAAGTGTCATATATTTCTAATCAACTATATTTTCTAAAATAACCTCCCTGAAAAATGTTATGCTAAAAATAATTAAATGCTAGAAAGGGAAACTTCATTTTAGTCTTTGAGGTTTCGAAAAATATCAAATTTTTAAACATCTTTTAGAAACAGCTCTTTTCATCCCTAACTTTTCCAAAACTCTTCAAAATAGTCCAAACCGTTAGTCAACTAACTGTCAAATGAGACGAAAAGTTTGGATAGGAAAGGTGTTTTTGACATTTCTCAAAAGAAAGTTGCAATTGCTGCACATGTAAGGTCAAGATTAGAATGAATATATATAAAATTTAAAAAATAAACAATTAATTAAAATTAAAAAATCAATTAATTAATTAAAATTAAAAAATATAAAAGATCTCCACCATCCATCTCTAAATGGACGGTGGGATTAAAATTACTCATGAAAACAAATTCAAAAAATTAAAAAAAAAAACTAATGGGTTTGAATCAAACCTTTAATCCATTCTCTGTAACTGGGTGAAAAAAATTGAAAACCAAACAAGAAAACACTAAAGACCAAACAATCACCTCATCAAGATTGTTCATCAAACCTCTCTACTAACATCATCAACAACCCACATCATCAACATCATCAACAACCCCATAGAATAGAATATCATTAACAACATCACAGTATCATCAATATCATCAACTCTCACAACAATGACATCAACAACAATATTAAGAAAAAAAAAATCAAAATTGTTTATAAAAAAAACAAAAATCGAAACAGGGGGTTGATGACCAAACAGGAGGTTAATTTTATTAAGGGCAAAACAGTCATTTTAAGTTATGAGGGGTAATTAAGTCTTTTTAATTTTTTATTTAGTTTGATTGTCAGTTGATTAGCAGTTTGGACTTTTTGAAGAGTTTTGGAAAAATTAGGAATGAAAAGAGTTGTTTCCAAAAGATGTTTAAAAATTTGATATTTTTCGAAATCTCAGGGACTAAAATGAAGTTTTTCCATGCTGAAAATTTAAAATCATGCTTTCATAATTAAATATGTAAGGTAAATGTTAATCGGGATAAAATTCTATTTCTTTTTTAAAATCATGCTGAAACTGAAAACAATGGTGACGTTACTTTCTGAAAACAATCTGTAAACTAAAATAGCCAACCACTGATATCCTATTCTGACAGTACCCTAGGTAGATACAGCGGAATAGAATTCCTACATCGCTTAGGCTGTATTAGGTTATAGAATGGAATCATGCATCGCTCAAGCCACCAAACCGGTTTACATAGCGGAATCCTACATCGCCACGTAAAAGCTAGCTTGCTAACTCAATATATACCTAACACGTGCAGAGGGGGACATACTAGATTGAGCTAACGCCCACATTCCCATCCCGCTGTTAGTGATTAACGCCCCCGACTCTACCATGCACGTTAGGGCACTCTGACTAGCAATATCCTAAATTACCCTAAGGGTGTATCATAGGCCAAAACTTTCGTTTCTAAACTTGTTGCTTATCATACATAAACTATATAAAATATTTCCATATACTGAAAACTAAGAAATAAAATTGAAGTAACATTATAAATTGATTTACATATGCATTTTTTAAATTCATATAAAGCTCGTTTACCAAAATTTCATATTCGATTTCCCAAGCTTGAATTTCTAAGCATAACATGTAAAATTGATTTGGTTAAAGATGAAATCTTTCAAAAACATTTTTAAAGACACTGACTATTGTTTTAACGTTCGTCCGAGCACTAATTCGATTCCTTCGCTTCGACTTTACCTACAAAATTTGCATTCTAATTAATTCACCATACTTTTCCATAAAGCTTATTCATGATATCCAATACACCAAACATTTCAATGGAGTTAACTTCATATTAACTTATTTTCAAATGCATATATATATATATATATATAGTACTACCATTTCAAGCTAAATTCACAAGACATTATACTTGAATTCCTTACTAACTTAGGCCATGGATTACATCTTCTATATCCAATCCATATCTTTTCAATTTCATGCCCAAAATCATCACAAAATAGCTCACATTTCATGCCAACACAATTCAAAACTATCACCATTACCATGCACTACTTCTTGGCCGAATGTACACCATTTACATCCGATTGTTTTTATTTTCATTTCACTTCAATTCCATCATTTATATAGCTCAATAACCATCCAAAACATATCAAATCATTCAAAAACAATGGCTTTACACAGCCTTTCAACTTGACCGAATGCACATCAACACACACATCTTGACGGGACCCGCCTCGCCTTTCCTTTACGGGGCCCAAGTGCCCGCCTAGCAGCCCACGGAATCTCTCTAAATTCTATTTCACTACATCCAGTCGGGAATTCGAGGAGCAAAGCCTAGAACTAAAAATCATCAGAATTCAGAGAAACTTAAAATTTATTCAAATTTGTTTTCTATAGTTTAAAATTTCTTAAAAATTTCGGCAAAGTTTCTTTTGTTTTTCGGGATTGCCAAAATTCACAAAATCTACCTGGAAATCAAAATTTACACTTCTAAAGTTTCACACATTTTCTCAACTTCCAATTGGACCTCAGGTCCATTTCAATGGCAATCCCTAGTCACAATTTCTAAGAAAATAAAATCATATCAGTTTAATATCAGCTTAAAAATAAAATTTTCTTTACAAATTCAGAACTTTACAATCGAATAATAATTTACATTCAAAAGATGTTTACAACCAAAAATAAAGTTCATATATTCTTTTGTGTATTGCCACTTATATATTCATAGAAGTTTTATTTCTTCAGCCACTTTCATTCGAATGGAGTACAACGTGTATCCTGTTGGCTGGAACCTACACCTGGGAAGGTTTTTTAATAAAAATTTATAAAATATGAGTTACGAAAGCTCAGTGAGTGCGAAGTTTTCTACCTTAAATTCTTTTAAAAAAAGGTAACCTCCCTAAAACATTTATAAAAATTTCTATTTCTTACAGTTTTCAGAAATATAAATTCAAAGTCGATAATAACATAATTCAAATTCGAAAAACAATAAATTTCAGAACTAGCAGATATACATTTATATTAAAATGGCAATCAATTTCAGAAATTTTCATAAAATTTCATATATAACAGAATTTCAAAACAGTTTCAAATATAACAGAATTTTATATAATTTTAAAACCACCAATGGATTTCCAGAAGCATACAAATAATGGTCACACATACTAGGTGGGACGAACCACTATCCTCAACACTAGTGACAGCTATTAGTGCTTCACGCCCAATGTTCTTCACACTTTCTGGCATATACAGAAGACATCTCATTAACGCGTTGCAGATTAAATCCATAGTGCAAGCGCGAAGTGAAATAATACCCCTCGCGTATATTTGGTAATGCGACTCGACTAACAGACTCAATTTCCCCAGAGTTAGTGACAACCCATCCTAGGACTTGCCATACATGCAAGGGTATTCTGATCGGGTCTAAACAGATATATATATATATATATATTTTCAGATACCGTCCATTCCACAACAGATAATGTAATTCATTGGGTTTGAAAAATTCAATAACTTCTTTATGCCACTCATGAATAAATTTCATTTATTTCAATTTCTCATAATAACTATATTTTATTTCGAATGACATATAATTCGCATCTTTCATGCATAAACCATAACACATTTAAACTCAAATGAGAGATCTAAATCAATTATTTATTTTCATACCCCACATGAAATAAATAAAATTATTTCATACTCAAACAACCTTAAACATAAAATTTTTAAAGTATGGTTTGCACTCACTATTTTTGATCACTTGGTGGCTAATCAATCCTCCCCTTTTTCTTGACTTTTGGACTTTAATTTGGTCACCTATAATTCACCATTTCAAGCCCAAAAATCCATCAATAACATATCCATTCCATAATTAAAATATCACATTTCCTTAACTAAACTTCAATTACATCAAAACTAATTCCATTACTAATTCATCCAACACTTTCTAATTTCCATTTCTTTCCATTGCATTGGTATTTATTCAACATCATACATATTCAAACACTTTAATATCCTATGGTATCACATGAATTCAATTAAAATTCAAGGTGCCCTTCAACCTAACAAAAATTAAATTTCATACTAATTCACCCATTTAATTAAAACTCCTTCCATCAATTATTCCCATACCAATTTATTCATCAACCAAAACCCTTAAACACATTAAAATCCAGCACCCACACTAGGCACCCATTCTTGCCGTCCATTACCTCCACACACACACAATCACTCATTTCATTTTTTTTTCAATTAAATCACACAAATCACTACTAATTCAACTCATCTAACATTCAATAAATTAAAATCAATTAAACTCATCAATTATCATCATCATCCATTCAAACCCTAACATTCAACACACTAACAAAATCGAACCAAACTCATATCACATTCTAATTCAATTCTAAGCTTAAAATCATGATAAACAACCTTCAAATAACTCACAAACAACATCACTTCGTCCATCAACCACCATCTTCAACAAAACCCATAAAAACTCATCCAAATCACCTTAAATTAACTCTAAAACTTCTCACTTAACTTACCTAAGTTTCTTGATGATTCTTGGTGCTAAGAGGATGAAGAGCTTGAGAGAATTCACCCCAAACCAGTAGCTCATACCTCTCCTCTCTTGGCTGGACTCATGGCAAAACACCTCCTCACTTTTCTTTTCGGTTCTTGCTTCTTCTTTGTTTGCCCGAACCTCTCTTTCTTTTCTTTCAATTTTTTTGGCTGGTCACTTGGGTATATATAGCCTCCTCACAATCTCATCTTGCACCTTTAAAATCATCGAAATGACCATCAAGTCCTTAGTGAGTTGTTTTAATCCAATTGGTCCATAATCACTCATAATTATCCATTCAATTATCTTTAATCAATTCTAATTACTCACAACCACAAATTTAGTCAAAAGATGACTATTAGGTGTTAATCCACCATTGGTCCATCAATAATCACATGGATTGTGCTTTTAGAATGGGTTTGATATTATAAAATCTCATTTATAACCTTAACATTAAAAATTAATACAATTCATTCTGAAATAAATTCCAAATTAATTCTATGATCACTCATTCTTCAAATTGACTTTACAGTACTCTAATTAGGTCTCTTAGAACTCAATCCATGGCTTTAATAAAATTCAAATAGAGTTTAAGTCAACAGTATTTACAATCCTGTCCGTAAGAGCGTTTTCGTCGGGTAACTTTCAGAACCTTTAGAAACTACCCAAACGGACTTATTTTTACTCTGTTTCAGTTTTATTAGGTCTTACTAACCATTCTAAATATGTTTTATTTTCCGGGATCCATCTCAAAATTTTACTATTCATCTGATACTATTCTCGGAGATACTATTCACCCGAAAATATTACTATTTATCCGTAAATTCACTATTAATCATAAAATGAAAGTTTGGGGTCCTACTCATCTCATTTTGGCACTTTTATTTCAACATGATTCTCTGGCATTCTAACACTTTTTCATGCATGGAAACTACTTAAACACATCAAAATCTAATTGGTTTTTCAAACCCTAAGCTGGCCATGTATCATGCATATGGATTCACATCAACTTTCTTCAAGTTCCCCATTAAAAATTACCCCACAATCACATCCAATTTCATTACAAAACAATCAACACCACAATCAACCTCAATTCATGTTTAAATCAAAACTTCATCTCTACTAGTTTGCTTACCAATTTATCTCCAACCTCTAGTCTTGCTTCCCCACAAGATTGAAGCTCCAAAACTCTAAATCCATGCATAAAAATCTCATTAAAATCATCCAAAACTCACATGACAGCACATAGTCATTTTTCACACATTCAAGTCATAAAAACTCAATCCTTACCATTTGCAAATAACTTGATCTTGTTGGATAATCTTAAAATTGTTTACAAACCTTTGGGGGCTTGAAATCCACTGAAAATGACTTGAAAAGAGGTGAAGTATAGCTGCTGTTCTAGTGGTTTTTCCACTAGACGAACTGCTCTGTTTTTTTTTTTTTTTTTTTCTGGTTTCTGTTTTGTTTCTGCTTCTGCCGTGTATGTTCTGCCCACTTCCAGTAGGCTCTTCTCCTTTTTATAGTCTTCATTTTGTTAACTAATTGCCCCTCAAGTTTGACATATAATTACACTTCATGTCATTAATTTATTTAGACAATTTTGCCTTCTTTTCACTACAATTCAGCACTTAACAATTTCAAGTTTACATGTAACTTTGTATTTTCTCTAATTAATCCATCTTATCATGCTCTTTGATGAAATTTCCTTGATCACTAATGTTTATCATATACTTTAATAAATCATTACATCCTTTTTTGGATTTCAAATTTATTTCTGGTCCATTCGGAAACTTCTACTAGAATTTGATTATATCCGAAAAATTCAAATAATTTTATTATTTCATGAACGAGGGCATGCTTGGACAATATTTTTACAATGCGTACACTTTACATTTCCTATATAACACTAAAATGGGGAGGGTATATTACATACCGTGGTGATGACAAAGTGTGGCACTTCAATTCAAATGGGGTGTATTCGGTTAAAGTGGGGTATTCAGTTCTTATGGATAAACGTTCTGATAGGGAATCATCTGATGAGAGGTCTAATAGTTGCTAGTGGAATTTTCTTTGAGTACTCAAACTCCCAAGTAAGATTAGGATTTTTGGGTGGCATGTTTTTCATGATTTACTACCTAATGGTGATAACTTATCTCGAAGAGGGGTGAATTGTTCAAAGCTCTATGGTTATTGCTATGAAAAGGAGGAATTAGTTTTCCATGCTCTCATTTTGCGCCCTTGAGCAGAAAAATGTTGGATGAAGAGTATTTTTTGGACTTTTTTGGGAATTTTTTTGGCTCATCAATGCCAGGTGTAATGCTCTATTTGCGTGACCATCTTTTCATCTCTAATTTTGAGTTGTGGTTGTTGGTTTTATGGAACCTTTGGGGGGATAGAAATCACTTACTTCATGGTGACACACCTAAGAAAGTGGAACTAATCTTAGAAGAAGTTACTTTTTATCTTTCTGAGTATCACAAGCTTAATGGAATTAATAGAGGAAGTTCATATGCAATTTCTCCAGTTCCGCATGTTTGGTGGTAACTGCCTGACAGGAGCTCTCTAAAATTAGATGTGGATGCCACAACAGGTAACGTGACCAGTTTTGTTAGGATTGGAACTCTGATTCGTGATCATCAGAGAGAGGTTAAATGTGCTCTTTCTATGAAATGCCTAGTTTTTTTACCCCTTTTTTAACTGAATGTGTGACATTCAAAAAGGGTTTGAAGTTTGCTTTGGCTAATGACTTTAAGCCCCAAGTTATGGAGACAGATGCTTGTTTGATTATCATGGCAATTCAGGCTAAGAAATTCTCTATAGTTAAAGGTCCCTTCATTAGGGATGTCTCTTATTTGCTAAATCGAGCTGGGCAATATTCGGTGCTAATTTACTCTTAGAAAGATTAATGAAGCAACTCATAGGCTAGCAACTCTAGTTTTTTGAACCAACTCTAGTCAATCTTGGTTTCATTCTGTTCTGGATGTATCTCAAACATTGTTTTGATAGATGTTTCTTGAATAAAATTGTCTAGATTTAAAAAAAATAAAATAAAATGCAATAATTTGGAATAGGTGTTGGTTAAGGATGAAGTATTGTCCAAGAAATTCCTATTTTAAGAATTTAATTTGATGCAAGAGGAGGAAAGGAAGTAACGCAAAAAGAAAAAAAGATTCCTATAAGTAAAATTTAAGGGAAGAATTTAATTTGGTACTATTAGGATACAAACATTATTGCTCAGAATTAGCTTAATGTGTTGGTGATACTTGTTTCAAAAGGAATATGACTTTGAAAATAACTTTCTAAACAATCATGTAATTTTAGGATTTATAGCTCCTATACAATCTTTAGTATATAGATAAGATTGATCAAGTCACAAGTTGATTGTGTTGAACTTCTTCATTGTTGAGTTCTAACACTCTTTCCTACTAAATGGTATTAGTGTTATGACTACTCACAACATAATTTACAATGGCTCAGGATTAACCATAAAACCATTTCTATGGTTGGTTGTGTTCGGAAAAACCAACAATGATAAAACATAACAAATAAATCTTTTCCCCCTTCATGTATCTAAAATAGGGTTCTCATCAAATATCCAACATTACACTAAATCAACGAAAGCACCAAAGCACTAAAATAGTAAATCAATCATAAAGTAAGACACCAAATTTTACGTGGAAAACCCGATGTGGGAAAAACCACGGCGACCGCAGTCGACTTAAAAAACTTCCATTATCTTCAATAAATAAATGGATTTACAATAGGTTCTCTGTAGAATAACTAGAGGCTTACAATAGCATGAAGAACAAATATTATTGGCTCAACAACGCCGTATTCATCATCTAAACGGATGGATTCCAACAAGACAAAAGTTAGGTCTCATCAAGTGAGCATCTTAAGATAACACCATAGAGAGGATAACTGAAAAATTCAACCAGTAGATTTACAGAGCTTCTTGCAAGGATTCTCCAGTTGAAATTTGAGCTAAATTTGATAAAGTTTAGCCATTTGATCTTCAAACAAAAACCCCGAAACCCATTTTCTCTTTCTTTCTCTCAATGTTTTTTCCACTCAAAATTAGCAGCTACCATGTCTTTTCTTTTTTATATACATGGTGCTGCACATGAGGCAAAGTCTCCATTCATACTTTTTTCCCCGTTATGAGTGGCTTTGGGCTCAAAAGCCCTTATTTGGTCTAAGCCCATTATCTGAGCAGACCCAACAGGCTAAACTGTTTGGTCTATGCTTTATGCTACTAGTGGTCTTTTTACTTGGTTACTATTTCCTTTGCTTGGCTCTCCCTATTTGTCAATCCTATTTGAGATTCCATCATTTCAGAGGACAGATAAGGTTGAAAATATATCATCAAGCCTGAACAAGAAATTTAGAACTGATTTAAGCATTTCACCAGTAAAAAATAAAGGAAGTGTAATTGCTTATTTTGTTAACTCATAGAAACAAGAAAAGAATAAAAAGAAAATAATATTTATGGTTTTAAATTAGGGAGTAACTTACATGGAATGGTAATGATGATTTCTTAAATTAACACCACTTGCGAAATGTGTGTACATTGGTATAGAACCATCAGCAGCACAATCAACAAGGGTGTGTGTTATAGAATATCACGTATCGTGCTTGAATATTAAGGACAATGTGTGGATCTGCCAAGAGAGCAAAACTTTGGTTGGTTGCAACATTTAATACAAATGGCAACAAAATAATTCACATAGCAAGGATTATGATGCCACCAGACTGATTTGATTTATCATCTTAAAAAAACGACAATCATATGCATAAGCTGACGATGAGTTTGTGAATTTGTCAATTTGATTATCACAAAACTTAAGATAAAATTGGTATGAACTCAACTAGAATTTTCCAAGACATGGATAACAACACATCCAACACTAAAGGAAACAAAATTGTGTACAAGACCTACATTTGAATTAACATGTTTCCTAATGCCTCTTTGTAGTCTCTAGCATGGATATCTTGAGAATAAAGAACCTGTCCATCGCACAGACCTTCGGGGATGAAAATCTGCCCATACATTCAACAACTAAGCATATGTCTCGAATAACATTTGATGACATGCTAAAAGGATAAATTTAAATTTAAACCATCCTTATCAACAAATGAAAATACATACCTCTAGTAATACAACTTGTAGCCAATCATCATCTTCCCATTGATTCATATATGATTGAGATATTGCTCATTGTTCATCAGCCACACTACAGAACTTCCCGCTAGTCCCATCTAATCTCATTTTTTGGCCTCTTCTTAAGCAGCAAAACCTAGGTTAGATAGACAAGAAAATTTATATGTTTTAACTCTTCTTGAGATAGCCGACAATTGCTAACACAATTTTAAGTATTAAGAAGCATATGTACATAATATTGCAACTATGTAATGGTCAAATTTACCTCGTTTTCTGCTATCAATCAAAAGTTGCCAAGTCTACAAAATTTCAATCAACTACATGTTATCCTAAACCTTCCTTGACAAGGCATATTGGAACAAAACTTGCTTCCTTTTTAAATGTTCATATGCATTTAAATTTGATGCCTTGATTTTTTACATTTGACAAAGGAAGTTTTGTATGAAGATGATTTTAACATTTAGAGGCATGCAATTAATACCTTCATTAGCACATAGCTAGTTTCTTGCATTGAATTTCAGTTATCAATTAGATGCTACTAATTACTTAAAAATGTCCATTATAGATCAATATGACAATGTCCTCCACCTTTCTTGGCTAGAGGTGAAAATTTATTCACCTTGAATGGAGATCCTCAATTGGACCTTGATGCCTGCTCTAAAAATATCATGGTGAAGCTTTGTATAGGCAAATCAATCAAAAATTAAAAATAGAACAAAACATAAATTGTCAAAAATTCCATAATCATCTTATGTTAGAAAATTATTAAGATATATTTGAAGCCATTAGGCTAGTTTATTTATGTGCACCTGCATTTGATATCGATGCTTCAAGTTGCTTCGAATGATAGTGTACAATTTTGATAGGCATTAATCACCTAACCATGCATCTTCAATGACAAATTCCATGCTAGGGAATTAGGATACCAATGTATCACGGTCAAGTTCACACGCCAAACATCAAGGACTTGATCTTATTTGGTTTGTTTATATAATGACATCTGAAAAAATAAAAACTTAACCTTGTCAAATGTTGCAATGCCTCTTAAAGGATGTAAATTGCTTTTCAACTAAAAGATTTTGCTGACTTACCCTGCATTTACATTAGATATTCAATATAAAAAATAAACTTATCATATCATAAGGTAGACAACCAAACTAGAACTCAAAGGTGATTAAGCAAAAGATGTTATTGCAAAATTTTCATTTTCTCCATTTGCGATAAGACACTAAAGCCATTGCCTCAAGAAACATACATAGATTGTTAACAAGTACAACCGAAATGATAAGAGTATATGGGTAGAGGATAAGATAAGGAACATAACAAGAAGTTTTTTATTTAAGGGAAACTTGTTTATGATATTTGAGACATTAAATAATGGAACATATTAATCAAATTTAAGGATTGTCTTGGCAGTAGTAAATAACTTATGAGTAGGAGACATTATATGATTGATTTCTTTGTTTTAGTTTTGCACATATAAACAACAATTAATAAAAGAATACGACATTTTCATGTTTCTAGTCAGAAGAGAACTTACATCGAATGATATTTACTTATGTCTACCATTAACAGGGCAGATTTTGAAGGTTGTGTATAACCCGTCATAGGACCATTAGCGTTGGTTTGCATCACAAATAATTATAACATTAATTTGAAATAACACAAATCAAATATGTAGTGCAAAATCACTTGATAGAAAATAAAGTAGTATTTATCGAACATA
The DNA here is from genome assembly GCA_021234005.1 of Nephelium lappaceum. NCBI lineage: Eukaryota > Viridiplantae > Streptophyta > Magnoliopsida > Sapindales > Sapindaceae > Nephelium > Nephelium lappaceum. Next base: position 287,675 of record JAIZFV010000022.1, on the reverse strand, counting down.
CAAAATGAAATATAATTTGTCAAAAACCTTACGATAGAAAATAAAATCTTTTTACTATGTAAAAGAATGTATGCTTGCAGAATTTTTTACTTGTATCTTTGAGGGAAAAAACTAGATATCCTCGGCAAATCTTCTTGACTACTCCAGCTGCCATGAACCACAAAACCGATGTGACAACTAAATTTAAAATAATATAGAACATGGATGGAAGATCATATTAGCAGCAAATATGCCAATTACCTACTTCTTATTGAAGGGAATAGTCCTGCACTATATATTTGATTGTTAACTCTTCGCCATTCATTATACTTGTCCTACTCTTCACCCTCTTGTTTTCAACAAACCACCAAAGCCAATTTAATAAGAAATTTATGTGCTTTTAAAAAAAATATATCAAATATAATCCTAGCAACCTTTAATCAAAAAACCAACAAACCCACTTGAAATGATAGAAAATTGGACAAGATTTCTACAACCGTTTACCTATTTCATTTCCCACACACACAAATATTGAGAAAAGTCAAAATTCCCCAAGTATTTTACATTAAGCTTTTGCTGAAGCCGACAAAAATTGATCAATTTGATATGATTCTTATTCTGTACATATAAAGTATAAACTATATGGAAGAAAACAATGGCACACTATGGTTATACATGAAAAGTTATCAGAACCAAGAAGCTTTGTGCAGAAAAATTACGAAAGAAAAAAGAAAAGAAAAGAAAATAGCAGGACAATAGTGAGAAAGAAAAGAAAACAATAAGACAAGATTTTCAAAGATTTGAATAATTACTACATACCTTATAACCTCATTTTTAATAAGATACCTCATGTTGTTTGCCAGCTAGTGTCATTGTCTTTGATTTTTTAAAGAACAAAGTGCATTAAGCTTCAATAAAAAGATCGTAAGCAGTCATATGCTCTTAGTAAGAGATTTGAAAGTCAAGAAGGTGATAAGGAACATGACCTCTTCATAATTAAAGATAGTTACTACTCTACATTAACTTTGTAATACCTTTGAGGAAAAACTCTGATGCCACTCAGAACAATCTGTGGTGAGCCAGTGTGTACTAAGGGAGGGCTAGCATCAACAACCTTTGAATAAGCAATACCTCTTTTGGGTTCTCACGTTTGAATTCAATCCAAGCATACCTTTTGCTATTCTGCCTTTTGTGGATTTATCATAGCGAAACATGGCCTAAAGTATTTACACCAAATTAAAATTAAAGATAGTTACTACTTTATAATACCTTCGAAGGAAATCCACTATAATGCCACTAAGGACATTTTATGCTGAGCCATTGAGGGAGGACTAGCATCAACAACCTTGGAACAAGCAATACCTATTCTGGGTTCTCTCATTTGAATTCAATCCAAGCATACCTTTTGTTGTTCTGCCTATGGTGGGAATATCATAGTGAAACCATGATCAATTTAAAGGACCACAAATTTCCAAAACAACATTACTGAATCTAATCTGATTCTCTTATGATAAGTATACCTCAACTGTAGATTCAGACAATCAGCTCTGCTTTACAAATAAGAATGCCATCACTATCAGCAAACGATCCCCTCACGAATGAAGGCTCTGACAATGTGTAGAGGCATGCTTTTTACCATGGCCTTTTGTGTTTGATGTCATCGATCCCAAGGCTCTCGCCCTAAATCCAAATGCATTGATCCCAACGCATCCATTCACTACAATAGGAGCCCCCCCATTCTTATGCGCCAATTGTGCCAAATTCCCTCCAACAAAAGCACACCTTTTGCCTACCCCCACCATCAGCAAGCTTCTTTTTTTCTCCCATCCTAAGGGCACATCCTATGGTTTTCACTCAACAAACATGGATTCCTTAAAAGATGCAACTGACTTAAGAACATTTCTTGTACCCAAAGTTTAAGATCAGTACTTTTAAAAATGATCATCTTTCTATTGCTTCTTCCAATCCTACAAAACACCAAGCACAAATAAATTTACAATTGTCCAAAATCGATAAATGAAATTTTCAAACATAAATTAGTATAAGGTATCCCATTGTTTCTAACCTGTCTTTACATGCATCTGGGCAAGACACCTCGAACTGCGGTTCTCCAATGCAAATATTTCCAAATGTCATTACTGAATCTTCAGCTTACATCATATCTGATGGAAATACTAGATATTTATTTTTTATATAGATCAACAATCATAATCAATGCATTCCTCACCTCTTCAAGATCCAGAATTGATTCTAGTTAAAAGAATTTTTTGATTTTCCATTCACGTATTATCCTTTCTTCTCAATTTTGATGCAAACCTCACTCTTCTATCTCATGCATATTCATAAACCACCAAAGTCACTTTGACAAGAAATATACATGTTAGCTTTTCAAATAAAATGTTTACTTATATACCATTAAATTTTGATAATCAGCAAATATGTGTGAATTGATGCAAAATATGAAAAAATATAGGGCCAATTACATGGTTCATAATTCATGTACCAATATCAAACATGAACCAAAGATAAACATGGTTTATTGACAAGTGGATGTAGCAAGCCATCTTCTTGCTTCAAATAGTTGTGAGTGTTTACTGACAGTTTACAGTCAATCAAAGATAAACATGGTTTACTGACAGTTTACAGTAAATTTGATTTGGCTTCATCTATAGATATCGATAAATTTAAAAACAATAACAATGAACTAAAAAATGGAGCAGCAAATACCTGCAAATTTGATGTTTGTTGCAATCATTGGGAGTTCAATCGCAATCTCTTTGCTCATACACAAACAATAACAATGGCACGCTATGCTTATGCTTATGCCTGAAAGTTATCAAAATTAAGAAGCTTTGAATACTAAAGTCAAAAGAAAATAGAAAAGAAGAGGGTAACAAAAACGAAGGAAATTGAAATATATTTAAGTAATCAAGTCATACTTACCACAAAAAACTTAATAAGATAGTCAATAACAATTCCTCAACCAGCGTCACTTGACTTTAAGTCTTTGACGTATAAAAATCTTCAACGAAAACATCCACATTCTATGACATGCTTTAAGTTAAATATTTGAAAGCAAAAAAAAAAAAGTAATAAGATCATGGTGGCCCACGATTTTTACCTTGCATTAAAAATATATATTTAAGGTAATTCCTCTACTTCAATTTTGTTATACCATACATCTTGAGGAAAGTTTACATCAGTGCTACTCGGAATGGATCTGTGCTGAACCAGGGTCTGTTGAGGTAGGAGACTTGGGAGTGTTCTTGAAACTCTCCCTCTTCTTGTCTCTTACATTTAAATGCATGAAAGTCTGCCTCTTCTGCAATACATATTGAAACTCCGCCTTTTCTGGTCACATTAGAATGGAAATAATGATTGAGAAATCTTCTTATTTCATTCTTCCTCTAGACATGTCCTGGCCTAATATTGCACAATTTCAAAACATTGAAAAGTATGCATCATCAATTTCAAATTGAATGTGCATTGTTCCTAACATATCTTTCTTCTCAATGCATCATGAGATGATAATTTGATTCCCAGATAAATGGATTCTCTAATGCAATTTTAAAGTGATGGATGAGAACATAGAAACTTTGTATAGAAGATAAAATGGGTTGTGCAGACCAGATTTCTAACAATTTGACATCTACTCTTTGCTAAAGCCTGCAACCGCAAGTAGTGGAACTAGTGAATAGAAATGATGTATGGATCATATCCACAAAATTAAAGGTTAACCATAAAGTAAAGAGATTAGAAAGTAAATCCTACATGAATTATATGAAAAATCATTCCATCATATAAATATGACTGCAACCAGTAAGAATTTGTAACAAATATATTTCTTTTTTGCATCTATTTTATTTATAAAATCCTCAACATTTGCATCAAAGGAAACTTAGGATTAATATAAATCAACTCTTTGCACATATACTTATGATAAGTAAATCAATATAAAGAAACTTAAAAATTCCAATGAATATAACAAACAGTTGAAAGAAAAAAAAAAATGAAGAGGTGGAGAATTTAATACCTGGAGTTGAATGCATGTTTATCCCACCCCTTGGAGAGTTCAAGGGCCACCTCTTTTCACATACTCTTTATCAATCATGATATAAGGGATGTGACAGATGTCAGACCAGTGCTCTCCTTCCCCCTTCCCATACCAAGCTCTTACCATAGGACACCAATTTATACACAAAACTTGTGGTGGTGCTTGAAGAACCTGCTTTGGCAATGCCTTCAATTTGGGGCAATTTTCAATTTCCAAGATATGAAGAGATGGCATGATTGTTATATTATGATGTTCAATCCCAAAATCCCACACTTCCCATTCCTCCATGTTCCAAAACCGGAGATATTTCAGTTTGGGTAAAATAGTAATTGATAAAGAGGAAATATTGTCACCACTTTCTAATCCCAAAAGTTCATTACCCACTCTTTTTACTCTCTTCATCTTTTCTATATGAAGTGATTCAAGGGATGACAATTTTCCCAATGGAGGAAGTTGCTCACACATTATCCATTCAATCAGAATTAATTTTCTCAAATGTGTAAAAGACTCCATCCAATTTGGTAACACTGTGTTGCCTGTGTACTCCAATATTTCTAACACTTGTAAATTTGGAGGAGGATGTAAAGCTTCAATAATTGCTTCATTGTTCATCGAACCCAGCCCACGGAAGCCTAATTTCAATTTCCAAAGGTTTTTCTTATTTGCAAGTTGCATTCTCTGAGCCTCGCTCACATTTGTCAGATTTCCCAGACCTTTTATACCGAAACGTCCTCCAAGGTGGTCAAATTTATTCAAGCATTCAAGTGAACATGCTTTGCTACCAAAACCACCCTCACTCACATAGAATTCATTTAATGTACGAAGACATGATAGTTTCTCAATTCCTTTTGGCATGTATTTAAGAGAATCGGTATGACGATTCTTTAAATGTCTTAGATTGATCAACTTCTGCATCCCTTGAGGTAGTTCCTTAAGTTTGTTACACCAAGAAACATCTAAGGTTTGTAAATTATATAATTCACATAATGTTTTCGGTAACATTTCTAATCCCGAATTATTGCTTAAGTCAAGGTACCTCAAATGTATTAGTTTCCCTATCTCTTTAGGAATTTTTTCTAACGTTATTGGATATATATAATACCTACCAATCATTACTTCTTCCTTGATAGTACCGCTCAATGTCAATGCCCTTAAGCATTTATTTTGAGCCAATAACTTTAGCAAGACTCCATCAATTGAATACGTGCCTAAATCAAATTTAATCAACAAACTCCGCAATTTTTTTGTATTACAAATGGAGATAGGAAATGAACTATTTTCATCAACTATTAACATTGAATTTTGAGCTTTCTCAAATAAAATGTCAATGCTTGATTGTCCAAAATCTTTGTCTATTGTAAAACTTTCATTATTGGTAAGAAACTGAGCAAAGTCATGCACTATATCATGCATCTTACATCCAATAATGTCACCAATATTATCTTTTATGAACTCTTGAAAAAAGGAACGTGCAGCTAAACTGCTAAAATAATCCTCACCTATCATCTCCATCTCCTTATTGTTTCTTGCTAATTTTAGATAACCTTGAGCCATCCACAAGTTAATCAACTCATCTTTAATTAATTGATAGTCCTTTGGAAAAGTGGCACAATATAAGAAACATCTTTTAACCATTGGAGGCAAATCATTATAACTTAATAATAGAGGAGCAATAACATCCTTCTCAAACTCCTCAAGTACCCACATATCACTATCTAAGATAATTTTCCATTCATTTCTAGTTCTTTTAAATCGCAAAAGACTCCCTATAGTCTTTGTTGCAAGTGGCAAGCCCTTGCACTTGCTCACAATTTCCTTCCCAATACCTTCTAGTTCACTACACTCCTTTTGAGACCTACCATGAAATGCAAAGTGCTTGAACAATGACCAGCTCTCATTTTCAGACAATTTCTTGATGGGAACAACAATTGATTTCAACATAAAAGCAACAGTCTCCTTACGTGTGGTGACTATAATCTTACTTCCATTGAGACAATTCTTAAGACAATTGTACAACGGTTCCCAATCTTTGTAGTCTTCAGTCCACACATCATCTAATACAAGAAGAAATTTTTTTCCTATAATAGATTGTTGAATATTTTCTAGAATAGTTTGTAGTGTGGTTGAAGTAGAGCTTTGACCTTCTAGACCTTCAAATATTGTATTGGCAACCCGTAACTTATCAAATGGGTTTGAGACACAAACCCATATTCTTTTTTCAAAGCTGTTTTTCACCTCATTATTATTGTATGCAAGTTGAGCAAGAGTTGTTTTTCCTATTCCTCCCATCCCTACAATTGAGATGATATGGAGGCATTCTTGCTCATCGCTACTCTCACACAACAACTTGGTCATTAATTCATTCTTCTCCTTATCTCGACCACATATCAAATGCTCATCAATGAAAGAGGTGGTTTCTACTCCCCGAGATTGCTCACCACTTGTAATTGTATTAAAAGAATACCTATCTTTTTCTTTGGCAATTTCATCTAGGCTCTTATTGACTTCTTTTAGCTTAAGAGCTATGTCACGGTGCAAAACAACTTGCTTAAAACAAAAGCAAGTAGAGAGAAAGAAGGAACATACCTTCTTCTTAAGAGTAAGAGCATTTTCAGCCCTCTCAATTTGCAGTTTCAGCTTTGAAGTGTTCCACTCATCCAACACGTTTTCCGCATCGTATGATACAACTTTGAGCTTATCTAACCAGAGTTTGACACTTGTCTCCTTCACTTGCCTTAGCTCTGCATCAACGAGCACAGCTTGAATGGTTTGGAAATTGCTAGTCAGCCTTTCTACTTCTTTGCTTACACCACGTGCTAGTGTAACTTCTTCTTGAATCTGCTGACGAGTGATTGAAGCCAATTGTTCCAGGGCAACGGAAACGATTGCATCGGCCATAGTTGAGAGATGGTGCTTTGAATGGTAATTAAGAAAGGAGAGATTGGGTTTTTGGTTGTGAAAATGTTGGCACAAACTGCGTCTTTTTATACTCAAGAAAAGAGAAAAGTTGAAAGAGCAAAATCTAATTTGGTGACCCCAAGGTTTGGACCAATTATGTTGTTTAATGCCCTGAGGTTTTTGAAATAGCGTTTTGACCCTACACCATTAACAAATAGCCCAAAAAGTGGAATTTCTTTAATATGTGAATGACAAATCGGTAAATAAGGGTGTGACAAGTTGTTCATTCAATGATTGAACAAAACAAATTAAAAAAAGTTATTTAAAAATAAAATAAAATTTCTTATTAAATAAAAAAAAATGGTAGGGGAATAAACATCTTAGAAGACCACTTGATCGGATTTATCTTTACACTTTTCATATTACTTGACCTTAGTGACCAAGTTTTCAAAATGGTTAAATTGATAGGGTAAATTAAAGTTGGTTTTGATTTTGAAATAAAAAATCCAACTAGATTTAGAACTGAATTTGTCTCTTCTTTCACCAATTTTGATACCCTCCTTCAATGAGGGGAGGATGCAATACCACCTTCATTGCACTAATGGAGGAAGAATCACAGTCTTTTCTAATTGGAAGGAGGCCTACCTTCTAACCATACAATTGGGAGGAGGCACTACCAAAAATGAAGCCCACCACAGCAAATGGAGAAGGTATGACATATTTTTCAATTGCGAATAGAGAAGGCTCACAACCTTCTTTGTTAGTGAAGCCTCTAGAGCCCTTATTAACCTCTCTTTTTTTAATTTATTTTTTATTTTTATTAATATTTATTATATGTGTTTTTGATAATTTTATTAATTTTTATTCAAAATATTGTTAAATAGTTTTAAATTGATTTTTAGGAATAAGGGGAAAAAAACACTCTCTCCAGTTTAGTATAGTGGTATTTTTTTACTTTTTTTAGTCAAACGGTTGTAATTTTTAAATAGCTGAAAACTCGGGTGTCTGCCGCAATTAAATTAATTAGTTGGTTATTAAGCGTGAATATTAAAAGTATATTTTGAGAGTTGTAGAAAAGTCTTTAGTATTAAAAGAGGAAAAGTTTTTCAGTGGCTGGCGCCGGTCCCATCTCAATAAACCGCGTGAAGGGGCTACATTCCTTAATGCATTGTTGTTCTTTGGGCCCTGGGCAATTTTCTTCTTTTTCTTTTTTTTTTTGGAAGTATTTTCTTTTTCTTTTTTTAACCAAATTAAGTTGGTTAAAAAATACACAAAAACTAATATTTAAATTTTCAAAATTGCCCTTAAGTTAATATACCAAAATAGTTAATAATTTTAAATAAAATTAATAATGGAATTTCTCTTTTTAATAATGTTACATTTTCCAAAAATTTACCTAAAAGTTTTATTTAAATAATGTGACAAGCTGATTTATAAACACTACATTAATTTTGGGATGATATATATTGATGATGTGGTAATTATACATACCCTTACCATATCACTTGGATAAATTTTTGAATAGTTTAGTATTACTCTTCCCTTTTTTCATAAAATCTGAGACATGAACTGCTTTTGACAGAGTTTTTCATCACCATGAATTGAAAAACCGTTGATATTCTTCCACATTGATCAGTTGCAATTGCTTTTGAAACTAGTCGTACTTCTCCCTCCATGTGTACACTAAAAATGAAACCAAAGAAAGCGCCAACACAATATCGCCAACCGCCTGCCCTGGCAAATCTTCAAGCCTTCTCTCAAAAATATTAACCATCCTACGAGCCATTGACACATGAAAAGCAAAACCTTTAGCGAAAAAGTTGCGGAACTCTGCATCCTTCACAAAAGCTACTATGAAAAGTAAAAATCCCACTTCAAAGAGAAGCAAACCTGTGAAAGAATCGGTAATCTGGATGAGCAATTAATCATGTGGGGCTGATCCTGAAAGCTTTCCAGCAAGCTACACTATATTGACTTGAGGGTAATGTTGGAAATTTAAATATTAACTTTTGTAGGGTGAGGTACAATTTTTAAGAGGTGCAAATATGGTCGCTCTTAAAAAAACACAGAAACTTTTATAAGAAATTTGAGCCATTTGCAGCCCAAGTTTCCATAAGTTAACTAGTTTTATTAAAAATAATCATTTATTTTAATATATAATAATCTTTTTATAAAATTTTACGCTCTTTCATGCCACTTTCAAATCAAATAAATAAAAACCGTGTCTATCAAGACCTACTATAATATTATAATATTATATACTTTTACATTTTTAAGCCACTTTCAAATTAAAGAGACAAAAATCGAGTCATTCAACACCTACTACAATATTATTTAATTTAATAATTATATTATAGTATTATAAAATATTTTATAGCACTTTCAACACCTACTATGATATTATAAATTTTCACGATATTTTATTCCACTTTTAAATTAAAGAGATAAAACTATATCAATCAACACCTACTACAACATTGTAATATTATATAATGTAAAGTCTAATTTGTTAATCCAATTCATCCTTTAAACCTGAAAGATCTTTTATTTTTCCATATATTAAATAATAATTATCATTAATAGTAATGATCCAGTATAATAATGTGGGGTTGATTGTTGATAAATTAAAAGGTTAATCATACCAGTTTTATGTCATACTTTAAGTAAGTAATTTGATTTTTAAATAAAAAATTTGACTAGAATTACAATGCCCCTAGCAATGGCCCGCATTCACCTACTTGGCTGACCTAATTAAAGTTGTTAGGGATATAATAAAATATAAACTACACCAACCCAATTAAAGTTGTGAGGGATAATAAAGTATTAATTCCGATTTTCATTCTATGAACCAAACAAAACAATGATAAATGCAATTACTATGTATGCCAACCTTTTGATGTTCCTAACGCACTCTGAAGTCTGGACCTAAGCATATGAACATACTTTGTGCCTTGGTTGCATTAAACCACTGCAACTCCGACGTAGACTTCACATGTCCAAATTTGTAGTGAACTCTAAAATCCGATTTTGTGTTAAATGATGGCTTTAGTTCAAAATCAAATTCGATTCAAATTCGGTTTAGAATTGTTAGATATCAAATTTGGTACACATCCAAAAATCCTATGTACAGCCCCAACGCTAATGAAACCAAAAGTTAATTAGAGAGCTCAAATTTTAAATGGGACAAACTTTTAAGCGAGCCCAACACATTTTTTTTTTTAAATGGGCCAATTTTTTATTTTTTAAAGAACAAAAAAAGAGAGAAAAGAAGAAGGCTCATGGGCCAAATCAAGCAAGCCCACTTAAATGGGCCAATAGCAAGCATCCGAAATAATCAAAACAACAGCAAATGATTGAAAAACTGTATTAGGCGGTCAAATTATATAAAGCAAATGTGCGACCTGGAAATAGATGAAGTGGGTGGCCAATCAAAGGAGAAATTAGTGGCTTTTTTATATATCAAAAATTAAATAGGAAAAGCAATATAGAAAAGGGACAATTCTAATTGCCGCCTCTAGTCTAGTATAATAGCCCAAAAATCCCCTAACTTCAAAAATCGCTAAAAACCTCCTTATAGTTTATAAAATAGTTAAAAAACTCTTTGTCATTAATGAAAATAACTAAAAAAAACCTTACCATCAACTTGGACGTTAACGGTCAATGTTTGATAGTTAATCAAGAAAGACTCCTACCGTCCATCATATTGATAAATAGTGGAGATCATTTTTAAGAAGCTAAAAAAATAATAATAGAAAAACTTAGAAAAAATATTAATAATACGTTTAACTCAACGTCCATTTTCTGCTTCTTCTTCTTCTTATCCGACCTTACCCTCCCTAAATTGATTGCCTCTTTCCTCCTTCTCCACTCGTTGTTGGAAGGCACAGTCATCCTCTCCTCCTCCCCATCCCTAAAATGCCATCTACTCTACCATCTCCCCCAACCACCCTTCAAGATCTTCGCCGACCTTCCCTCCTCCCGCTAGCTCTTCTTTTACTCCTCCGGCCTCATCTTCTTTATCACCCCTCATATCCTCATCATCGACCTCCTCAACAATCAAGACCCCATCTCCAGTGTCACCAACATCCTCATTCTCAAGTTTTTGAAATTTTTTTTCTTTTTCAAATTGTTGGAAACCCAGATTTTGGTAACCCAATTTGGTTGTCTGGGATTTGAAACCTAGAATTGTTCTTCATTTTTTTTTAATCATTGTTTTTAATATTTTAATTTTTCATCTTCAACCATCTAGTTAAAATCTGTTTCATTCAAAATTATATTGATGTTGATGATGGTGATAAATTTTTGTTGATATTAATGATATTGATATGGTGACGATGGTGATAAATGGGATGATGATGATGTTGTGTTGATGATGATCAGTAAAAAGTGGAGATCCAATCTCTAAATTGGATCCTCATCGTCCATCGTTTTTTATGAACGGTGAATATCCAATTTGAAAATTGAATCTGTACCCAGAAATGATTTTTTTTTTTTTTTTTTGAGTTTTTGTTTCAATTTTTTGTTTTTTGTTTTAAAAATTTTCTTTTTGATTATTTTTTAAAATGATGTCCACTATCCATCAATATGATGCATAATGGAAATCTCATACTAATTTTTTTTTTTAAAAAAAAAGTTATTAATATTTTTTTTAATTACATTTTAAATTTAGTTTTATTAAAGGGCAAATTGCACAAACCTCCCCTAAGGTTTGATGAAAAGCTCGAATATCAGTGAGGATTGATTGATGCGTAGCATGTAGTTGTTGGAAACTTCACTCAAGGCGAGCCAACATTCATTGACATCACTACAGAACTCAACATTCAATTTTCCATAGGTATTCATTGCCTATCCCAACTCTGATACCAAATGATATGATCATTTGAGTTTAAAGAAAATTTAAGAGAGGAAGAGAAAAGAGAGGTAGCTTAACGATTATAATTCTTCACTTCTGCCATTTTTAAGGAGTCCTCTAGTCAAATATATATATATATATATATATATGCCAAGTGAGAACTTACAACACTAGAGATGAGGAAATAATGCTAACCATGGAGTAGCGGTCTATGAGCCACTTAAGTAGGGGTCTATGAACCACTTAACTAACATAAACTACCTAATGCTAGACATGGATTGTTACAAATCATCCACTTACAAGTTAACTTACAACTAATGCATTATTTCCTACTTATACGAGATAATGCTTGGCCATCATGGGTTAGTGGCTTTTTAGGAGTTATACACGTATTAGATTGGTAATTTTATTATTTTTTTTAAAAAAAATCCGAGTTGGGTAGTAGGACCCCCGATTTGGGGGTTATTGAATCAGCTCAGTGCCTATCACCGATCAACTGGCGAAAAATCGATTGATTTTTGGAACATTGGGCGAATGAGAGTTATGGTTCTCTATCGTGTGGAGACTCGAACTAGTCTCCGTGCATGATGGAGACCAAAATTGGTCTCCATCAAGCATAGAGACATTCCGTCATCTCCATCATAGTCTTTAAGTTTGAAATCTTGAAAATTAAACCATAGTTGATTTATCCAAATATTCATAATGAAATCTTCAAAAGTGTTTTCTTCATTATATGCTCTAAACTTGTCAAGATATTCGTTAAGGGTCTCTAATTGACTTTATTTCATGTTTCAAAGGATATTTGGCTTCTCTAATTAATGTTTCAAAGGATATTTGGTTTTCTTTTGAGTGGGTGTGCTCCTTAAAAGCGTTTGCGAATTCTTGGCACATTTGGAAAAAGTTGTGAATGCTATTAGGTATAACTTTATTAAACTATTTTAGCATTGTTCCTCCCAACGTCAGTGGAAAGAATTTTCACATTAAGTCTTCATTTGCTCCTGAAACTTCTATAAGCCCTTGATAAAGCCAAATATGGGTTGTTAGGTTAGAATGTCCTTCATAATGTGAGGTTTGAGGTATTTGAAACCTCCTATGCATTGTAGCTTCTGTTATTCTTTGTATGGAAGGGGAATCAACTTATCAAAGAGGTCTGCACCAAGAGTTTCGCTACGATCGACTTATATGGCTAGTATTTGTTCCTATAGCCTTTTAAGATGGTTATGTAAGTGTTGAGAGTGATGAAGGTCGTTTGTTTTCGTTTCGATTATGAGAGGTCGAATATGACGCTCCACTTGGTGCATGTTTATTATTGATACCTCGGCCTCATTTGAGAACTGTTATGTTGGCTTTCGGGTGGGACTTGTTAATCACTTGTTCCTTTTTTCTTATTTTTATTCCAATATTTGAAGGGTTTGGAGTCTTGTATTAGCTTCAAGCTAGGTTTTCATCCAAATTTCTCAACTTTCCCTTATCAGGAACACTTTCTTCAACTAGATGTCCTTGCGAATGCTCACTATGTTAGTGTAATTGTTCATTTTGTGTTTGCCTTTTGAGAAAGCAATTTCGTTCCATCTCATCTTCCATGCAGGGTCAAAGTGAGTCCAAGGGATGATATTCCCTTTAGCTTGGTTGATAGGTTTTTCCCATCAAAGTTCGAATTTGATCTCGTAGTTCTACATGCTCAAGAACTAGGCCTTGTCATTAATTTGACCCTTCCTTTTCCTTATTGTATTAATTGTCCATTGTATTTTAAAATCAATTTCCTTTCCATCGTTGTTTAAATGATATACCTTAGACCTTATAAGATTTCCAATTTGGGGAATTGGTATATCTTTGGTCTCTGAAGTAATAAGAAAATCTATTTTAAGGCTTTCTTTGTTTGTATTCTCATAAACAGAGCCAGATGTTGATACGTAGAATATATCAACTATCAAAATAGGTTTGAATGACTTGCGATTTGAGTTAAAATTGCTAATCTCGGGTGGATCTTCTCGAATGTCGTATAGGATATTTGTAAACAATAAATAAGAAGGTCAGAGTGTCAACATTAGGGATAGTGCTCTAAGAGTTTGTACTTTGTAAACGTTTATTTAAATACTAAATAAAATATGTTTTGATTTATTCAATCAATATGCATTTGTGAAATGTTTGTTTTATACAAATATCATGTAACATCTATGATTACTTATCTAGTCTCAAACTAAGTATATATAAGATGATTTAATTTGAGATAAGTAACTAAAAATTCGTAGCAAGCAAACAAAGCTAGGTATTTTGTTTGTGATAAATCTACAGTTATGTTTCATTTTGTATTTGATACAAATCTTATATGAAATTATTTATATGACAATATGAAAATAGAGTCATTTTATATATAATAGAGATTATATAATACTGAACCATGATAAAGATGAATTTTAATTATATCCGTTAAACAAATAAATTCATATTTATCAACCATATGATCATATATGGATTCGTCTTATTCTTGAGTGTTTTATGAACTCCTATTTGTTGAATTATATCTTTTGATTTATATGGATTTATATACGTACATTCAATAGCTTCGTACTTTGGAAATATGATTTAATAGGTGGTTGGAAACATTCTACACAATAGTGGAATCCACTCCCTTTTATGAGAATTAGATAAGTAGATTTTTTAAGTGTTGATTCAGGTCTTAAATAGTAACAGTATTCGACTTTTTATTTATGAAGAAATAAAAAGATAAGATTTGTAAGTTGTTATAGATATATTATTTATTAGAGAATTAATGGTCCTTAAAGTAACAAGTTGTGATTAAAGAGATATAACAGACTTTACGACTTAACACTAATTATGAACTGCTTATGGATGATCAAAGCATATGAAATGATCAAATCAATGGACACTAATGAATTCAGATTGTGTAAAACATCTGTAATTTTGAAAGTACAACTTTAGGTTTTTAATGGAGTAATTTTAAAGTTAATAATAGTGAATTATTTAATTAATGAGTTTAAATTAATAATTCCAACATTATCAGAGCTCAAAATTGCAAGTCCATTTGGTCTCATTGTTAGCTCATACTCACAATAAGAAACAAGAAAAGAAGAATATAATTGAAGCGTCCAATTATAAGTGTTACACGTGTAAAATTGATATATTCACATATTATTTAAATAATATTGACTATTTAAATTGACAATTATGAATTGTGAATTATTTAATTATCTATTGTAGAGGTCATAGGTTCAAATCATATTTACGTGACTAATTAAAATGATTTGTGAATTGTTTAAATTAGTAAATAGTTAATAATTTGAAATAGGAAATAGCAATTATTAAATGATTATGAATCCTTATTAATTTGGAAATTGGATTTTCCAATTAAAAAGAAATTAAGATTCGTTATTGAATTGGAAACCCTAAAGTACCAGTATGTTAGTGCACATGTGTGTGGTGCACTGTAGTTGTCATCTTATGACATTAAAGTTGATTTTATGGCATTGAGGTTAATTGCATGACTCTAATGTTTGACTTTGTGTGTACAACAAAATTTATGGATAGCATGTATTTATATGGATTGCAGTGTGTTTATGAATTATGTTATTATTGTCTGAGTTATAATATACAAGTCAATGTTGCAACATTAGTTTTGACATTATATCAAATTTTTCCTAACTATTCATATGCAGGTTCCAGTACAGTTCTTCTGAATAAATTCATAAGTGTTTTATGCTCATTTTTATGATTCTCGTTTGACTCATTTAGTGGTTGTATGGTTATTCAATAATGTTGTTACCATGAATAAAACACATAATTTCCTTATAGCTTTGAATTAATTGTAATATCTTTGTATAAGGAAATTTCTTTATTATTGACTTGTGAAACTTGAAAAATATTTTTCCTTGGTGTTGGACAGTATTTTATCTACCAATTAAGCTTTTATAGGACAAGAAACTTTATTCTTTCAATAGTTGCCAAATTTGGATAAACAAAGATATTATTCTTTTGTGCATTCGATCAAAGGAGACAAAATAGAAAAGTTTCTTTTTTATTTTATTTTAATTAATATAGATTTTATTTTCTATTAATTAGTTTCTAGAATTAACTTTTAGGTTATTTCATTGACAGAAAAGGTATGGCCCATTCAAGTATATAAAAGAGATAGAGAATGAAGTTTTGATATTTTTTATAGAAAGGCAAGCCGTGCATTTCATGTAAATAGAAATTAGAGTGCTTGCAGTTTTGTTTATATATAGTTTGAGAGCATACCGTGAAAGAGATACAGAAAACTATTAAACTCAATTATTTATGATTTAGAGTTTCTAAACTCGAAGTAGTTGTTTGTGTGGGTGAGAGATATAGAAAACAATATATAGTTATTGAGAGATTGAATGATATTGTTTGTAACACTTAGAGAAGTTTTTTCTTTAAGTTTGTATGTTAGATATAGGCTGATAAGACTATTGAGTCTAGAATTAGCACTTGTTGGGATGACAAGACATTTGGCCATAGAGAGAGAGAGATAAGTTTACAGGTTAAAGAGATTTCAGGCTGTTATCACCTACGAAGGCAAGATGTTACCCTACACCAATAAACGTGTACTTCATCTTGCATCGATAGGGAGTCTTAGATTGAATATAAGTCACATAGGTTGTACCAGTTTAAGTTCATTAATAGTTGATCTCTCTAGACAAAGCCTCGTGCGTGTAGGGTAACATCAAACCACATTAAAAATGTTTTTGTATTGATTTCACTCTACTGTTGTTCATGCTTCCATATTAAATTTGTTACAATACACAGTTTATATGTTATGACATTTAACCAGGGTTATAACATAATATATTAAGTCATAATATTGATTAATCCCAACATTGGTAAAAATTAGGTAGTCTACAGTAAATAGACATTTTTACAATATAAAAGGAGTTTTATTCTGGTAATCAAGTTATTCTAATTTTTGGATTTATTCCTCCTTAGCTGCTTACTACAAAGAAAACACCCTAGAACGGTTCTTGGAATAGCTACAAATCACAAACAAAAAAGGATTTGTCGAACCATTTTGTTTTGTGTTGCTATTGACTGTTTTCATTTTTTGCAAGTTTTCTTTTTTGAAAAGAAAAATGAATAGGTGATTCTTTGGTGATTGTGTTCACACACGGTTTCTTAGTGAAGAGTTATAGCAAGGAAGATCGAATTGTGAAGAATTTGAAAACATAAAAGGGATCAATTCCAATCACACGTCAAGTAAGTCAAGATTTGATCTTGTTTATTTTGAATTGATTAATTATCATTATTAGCATCGATCAGACATGTTTTTGTTTAGAAAAACTTTTAAAATTCACGTATCCGCTTTAACCGAAAATAAATTTTTGTATGGTCAACTTTATCTTGGTATTTATACTATAAACTAGATCATTTTAAGTTTGTAGTCTCATGGTTCTAATCAATATTTTTTTTTTTTTTTATTTGTTTTGGGCTTCTAATTTCGATTCCTTTAGTTTGTCTCTTGAGTGAAACTATTGGATTTGATGTGTTTTGTGTAGTGTTTCAAGTTGTTACTTACTGTAGGTGGTTAAACTTCAAAGATTGCACTTCAAGCTTAATTTGATCGATAAATGGTGTTTTTCAAAGAACGAATCCGCTACCAACTATCTACAACGTTTAGCTCATGGATCAACCTTGCGAAGGCCTCTATTTTGACTCATTATCAAGGGTCACAACGTTATCATCACAAATCAATGTAGCGATTGTCTATGTTTTGTTTCACTATGAAGGAGTCGCGATGATATCATCAAGGCTAATGTTGTGGATTGTCAATTCCGATTTTCAAAATTCAAATATTCAAGGGTTAGTTTGGTCCATTTGCAGTCTAGGTTTTCTTCACTATAAAACCCTATTCATTGAGCCATTTTTAAGTAGAGCCACCATCCAGAGAAGAAAACACATCATTCTTCATCCAAACTCATCTCAATTGGATCATTCTCAAGAGAAGAAAGAAGGGAATCAGGAGTTCTTGACCCAGAAGAATTCAAGTAAAGCATTGGAAGACCTTTCCATAGAGTTTAAGGTTTATTCTTTCCTATTTGTTCTTGTGTTTGCATTCAATTTGAGATGTGTAACTAAACATCTAGTTAGGAAACCAATGTTCTTTGTACTTTTATTATCATTTGATGCAATTCAATTAATAATTTCATTTATTATTTTTATTATGTCATTTATTCTTTGGGTTTTGGATATTAAAGGACCAATTCTATTCTTTATCTTGATGATGAATGATTGGATTTTAGGGAGTATTTAAGAGACCACTTAGTACAACCTAAAAAACCTCGATGAATGATAATTTGATTGAGCATGAGCATTGTTTGATTAGGTTAATAGCTTATACTCTTATTGGGTTTTCAGTTATAATGTGCTCTAAAACGAATAGGTGTAGTAATTAGGGATTTAGGGTTCATATGTTGACCAAATCGATAGGACTCTTTATTAAGAGTTTGGTTTAATTAATTGAACTATTGTGGTTTAATTAAATCAAAGTATAATAGAGTATTGGTGACCTAACATTTCATACATTGGTTTTCTTTCTCGTAAGTTGGATTAGTTAGTTACTCATTCAATCGTTCTTTTTAAATTTTCATCAACAATCTTCAACTTGACTTTTTATTTTTAATATGCAATTTATACATATTAGAAATTATTGTAGTTAATCATCGAGGAAAAACACTTCCGTGGACAATCGCGCAATTGTTATACTGCAATGTTATGTGATTATTATTGCATGAAAGATAAATGATTTATTAGGTTCATATACCACACTGACTATGATCACCTAATTACAACCGTCTTTACTTGTATTGTACTCATTTTTATCTTGGTAATTAGATTATGTCTGTGGACCATAGGCTAGATCATTTTTAGTCCTTAGTCTCGATTTAGATCATGATAGTCTAGACGGTAGCATTTCGATTAGGTCCGTGGACCACAAACTTTGGTCATCCTATGACCATTGTCTTCACTTGGATTATGTTCAATTTTATCTTATTATTTAAACTATGGTTTGTGGACCAGAGACTAAATCATTCTTAGTCCGTAGTCTCTATTAGGTTGTGGTCATCTAGATTGTAATACTTGACTATGGTTTATAGACTCTTGACTAAGTTCTTTATTAAATTGTGTCTTTCGTCTACAAAAATCATTAACATTTTATAGTTGATAAAGGTCAAGTCATTGATATTTTGAATAACGTATAGCTTTCTTAAACTTCTATAAAGCTTTAATTGAATACTTCATGAGTCTATATCTATACCTTATGACTTTGATAGAGTTTTCAAAATGTATATTGAATAACTTTTCAACTTCATAAAAATCTTTTAAAATATTTGAAAGTGCAAATTAAATACACCCTCTAAATTTGTTGGAATTTAAAATATTTAAAATTAATATGTGTATTCAATTTAGACTTTTAAAGAGTCTATTTGTGAAATATGAAGAAATAATATGTATTTCACACCATTTACAATTTATAATATCAAGCCTATTTATAGGTTAAGAGGCATAATACAAAAATGGTAACAAAAATAAAATATTACAATAAGGGTAATAGAAATATGTCTCCATAATGATGATTGATATATTAACATCCTCCCGCAAACTCAAGATGGCGAGATGGATGCAAGCTTGAGTTTGGAAACCAATTCACGAAAACGTCCTAGAGGATGAGATTTGGTGAAAATATCGGCAGGTTGATCAACTGAAGCAATCAAGTGAAGTTTAATGGTACCCTGATGAACATGTTGTCGAACAAAATGACAATCGATTTCAATGTGTTTAGTTCGTTCATGAAAGACATCATTATGAGCAATTTGGATAGCACTATGATTGTCACAACAAAGAGGAGTAGCGGTGACGTTATGAATTCCCATGTCTGTAAGTAACCAGCGCAGCCAAACAAGTTCTTAAGTAATGTCAACAAGGGCTCGATATTCAGCTTCGGTACTGGATCGGGCTATAACAGTCTGTTTCTTACTACGCCATGATATGAAGGAATCTCCAAGAAAGAAGTAGTAGCCAGTGGTAGATTGTTGATCAGTAGGATCACCAGCCCAATCTGCATCTGAATAAGCACGTAACTCTAAAGATGAGTGAGTAGAAAAATGAAGTCCATAAAACATCGTGCCCTTGAGATACCATAAAAGATGAATAACAGCAGTAAACTGAATGGAATGAGAAGCAGACATAAACTGGCTGACAACATGCACAACATATGCAATATCTGGTCAAGTCATAGTCAAATAAACAAGACTCCCAACAAGTTGTCGATATAGAGTAGGATCACTAAGTGGTATGTCTTCAACAGCCGTTAGTTTAACATTGGCTTCCAAGGGACTAGCACTGATTTTATTATTAGTCAATCCAGCACAAGCAAGAAGATCTGAAATATATTTTGCATGTGAAATATAGTAACATCAGAGTCAAAAGAAACCTCAAGGCCAAGAAAATAACTAAGAGAGCCAAGATCCTTCATCTCAAATTGCTGTTGGAGAGAATTTTTAAGATCAGATATACCAGCAATATCGTCGCCTGTAATAATCAATTCCATACTCCTAGATAAAACATTTGACCACGAGACGGGCTTTATGTCTTTCAACAGACCCATCTGACTTTGTTTTGATCTTATATATTCATTTGCACCTAATAGCAGATTTATTAGGAGGGAGATCAACCATATCCCAAGTGTGAGTTTTCTCAAGAGCGTGCAATTCTTCAGTCATAGCTTGCTACCAAACAGGATTAGTGCTGACCTCTTTATAGGATTGAGGCTCATACAAAGAAAGGATAATAAAGAAACAATGAAAATCTCTAAGAGTTACATGTAGTTCTCTTACTCGATTAGAACGACGGTGAGAAGGAATGGTAGGTGAGATTTGGTAAGAGGGCTTTGGTGTAGGATCAACAGACGGGTGAGACTGTTCAGGAATCGACCAGACGACATCAGAAGCATCTGTTTGAGTCTCATGAGTACTTGAATCACTGTCATCAGGAAAAAAAGGAATGGTAGGATCTCTAAAAAGTTTATTATAAAAAGTATGTGAAGTATGAAATTTGGATATGGATGAGAACATCTTATGTTCCCAAAAGACAACATGACGAGATACACGAAGGCGATTTGAGATAGGGTCCCAACAACGATAACCTTTATGCTCAATGCCATAACCAAGAAAACAACATAGACGAGCTCTAGACTCTAATTTATTTCGTTCGTGAGGCGGAAGAAGAACAAAGCAAACACATCCAAAAACTTTGAGATTTTGATAGTTTGGTAGAGTGCCATATAGTCATTCATAAGGAGTTTGATTATTAATGATGGAGGATGGGACACGATTGATAGTGTATACTACTGTTAATGCAGCTTCCCCCCAAAACTTTTTAGGACAAGAGACAGATATTAAAAGTGCACGAATTGTTTCAAGAATATGTATATATTTACACTCAGCACGGCCATTCTGTTGTGATGTACCGGGACATGAACGATGACATATAGTACCCATTTGACTCAACAGATTAAGAAATGTAGTATCCCGATATTCTATGGCATTATCAGTACGTAAAACTTTAATAGATTTGAAAAACTGAGTCTGAATCATTCGAATAAAATCAGAATAAATTTTTGATAATTCAGACCTATTATGCATAAGATAAAGCCATGTATAACGAAAATAGTCATCTACAAAAATAACAAAATACTTGGATCCCCCCATAGTAGTTGTTGGTGAGGGTCCCTAGATATCTGAATGAACTAAGTCAAAAGGTGTCTGAGAAACTGAGTCACTATTATGAAAAGGTAATGCATGATGTTTAACAATCAATGTGATCGTCAGTTACAGATCCTAACTGTCCACTAGGCAATAAGGAACGTAAACGACTAAAGGAAGCATGACCTAACCGTGAGTGCCAAAGACTCAATGGTAAAGATGAAGAAGTGGCAGCAGATTGATAGGAATATGAGACATGTGAAGGTAGTTGAAATAAATGAGCTCAAACAAACGTCCAACTTTACGGCCTATCCCATGAATCTTTCTCGTTTATGGATCCTACACACGACAACCAAAAGAAGTAAAGTATAAATCAAAGCCAAGTTCACATAACTGACCCACAGAGATAAGATTTAAGGTAAGTTTAGAAATAAAGTATGTATTTTGTAAGGATAAGTTATCGATAGAGATCTGACCTATATGTTGAACAGACATGGATGAACCATTAGCTGTAGAAATGACAGGTAAAGAGGAAGAAGATGATTGTATAGAAAAATGTGTAGGGTCAGAAGTCATGTGATTACAACAGGCTGAATCAAAATACCAAGAGGAATTACCTGTTGACACAGAATGAGTAGAGGTGGATAAATGACCAGATTTTGAAATGGTTTGATAGAGCATAGAGGCAAAATCATGAACTAAGATAGAAGAGGAACCCGCAATATCTGGTTTGTTATCAGCTATATCTATAGAGAATTGTTTATTGTGTTCAAGAGTCTTGAGAGAAACACTCTTAGATATGGTTGAAAATCCCTCAGTATTAGTATTCCGAGGACAATCCTTATTGTAGTGTCCTGGTTTAATTTTGTGGCAATGCTTACAGTGTCTTGTAGGACAATAAAGAATACTGTGTCCCGGCAACTTGCAGTAATGACAGATAAGTTTCTCCGGTAAATACTCCATAAATAAGCCAATAGAATCAATAAACAAGCCCAAGAAAATAAGTTTTGAAATTTAACCAAATAAACCAATTTAAGAGGTTTAGTGTGCCCAATAAAAAAATTCTTTCAAGTTGGAGCAAATGAAACAAACCAATGACTAAAGCAAGACAATAGAATCAAATCTGTCTCCACAGTGATAGAACTGACACAATAGTGATGAGGCGATGGAAATGGCAGCGGTGGTGCGATGTTGTGATGCAGAGTTTGATGACGATGCTGCAAATTTGGGTGATGTTTGGGTTTACGAATTAGAGGTTAACGACAGCGTGATGCGGCAGTTTGTGTGATCGAGTGTGATGGTGTGTACTGAGACCAAACAAGGATTGATTGTGGTGGTGCAGTACAGGAATGATGGCCGGAACGGAGTGGTTCGGCCATGATGCAGAGACCGGCGATGGTGCAAATCGATGATGACAGTGACAGTTGTGCAATGACAGAATCGTGATGATGCAGAACAAGGGTGCGATGCGAGCAGCAAGTTAGAGAGCAATCTGAGCAGTGCGAAGGTGAGAGTGTGGTGCGACGGTGCGACGTGCGGCAGCGGAAGAAGTGGCAACATAACAGACTGACCAGAACGGAACGGTGAGACAGTAGAATAGGAATGACGCACAGTAGAGAGACGACGACGCAGTAGCAAACTTGGGAGAGAGAGTGACCAGGGAGCGACCAGCAATACCAGAGAAAATGATGTGAGCAATGGCAGCGGCGATGAGATGATGGCAGATATGAGTAATGACAGTATGATGGCGCGACGGCGTGAGGAGGACCAGATGTGAGCAATGGCAGCGACGATGAGATGATGATTGTGTGATGACCAGATCTGATGTGGGTGGTAGTTGACTAGTTTGGATGGTGTGGTTGACTGGTGACTGGGTGATGTTGTGGTGGTGGGTGGTGGTGGTGGCTGATGACAGCGGAAAAAAAATTTCTAAACCCTAAGCTCTGATACCATATGAAATATGAAGAAATAATATGTATTTCACACCATTTACAATTTACAATATCAAACCTATTTATAAGCTAAGAGGCATAATACAAAAATGGTAACAAAAATAAAATATTACAATAAGGGTAATAGAAATATGTCTCTATAATGAAGATTGATATATTAACACTATTAAAGTATCCATTCGGACTTTTAAAACTTTTATCAAAATCTAAGTACCTTCAATCTAAACTTTTAAAACATCTATTAAAATTTAGGTGTATTAAAAATATCATTATTTTATTTAGGGATAGGTTTTAAAATGAAATTTATGAACAAAAAGTCCCGAAACAAATCTTATCCTACATCCACAAATTTCATATAAATTCAATAAAATAAATATGAATCTCAAGGGGTTGTATGCAATCAAAACTTTATTAGAATTTGATAATATATTTTTTTTTCATGATAGATTTTGGTGAAATTCATAAATTCTATAGACTTCATATTGATTTTGATAGAATTCTTTAAGAACTCAAATGAAATCTCGAGGATCATGATAAGATTTGTTATAAACTTTTTTCTTCATAAATCAAAAGTCATCCTTTAAATTTTGTAAAGTTAATGAATTTTTGAATACACCGAGATTTTGATACATTCCATACAAATCTAGACTAAATACACATAAATTTCAATAAAATCCATTTAAAGATGTTTTGAATATACCCAAACTTTTAAAATGTTTTAAATTTGAATAAATTCTAAATTGAATATAGGTCACTAAGTTGGTGGATTTCATTAAACAAAAATTGAACTTTAATTGAATTCATTTCATAATTTGTTATAGGGAAATTTATGCTAAAGTCCTTGGATGTAACGTATTATAACAGCTATGACGTGAGTTTGGTTGATGTAACACCTAAATATTGTTGACCATGTCGACTATCGTTAATTAAATGGTGATCTTAACTTGATATGGGTACATATTATTTTGGTTGGAGAAGATATTAAGAGCATTTATGTAAGACTCGAATCTTAATAGACCCAAAAGATTAATTGAAGCCTAAATTATAAGTAGGCTAAAGTTATTTTATGTGAACCTAAGTAAGAAAAAAAAAAAAGGTGGTTAATGGGCCAAGCAAATAAATGTTATTCAAATTGAGTGGGTTCAGGTGGTCAAACAACACATACAACAAAGTGAAAGCTTGATTTGAAAATTTTGACATTGAAATGGGCAAAATGGGTTGAAATGTCTAACTTGGTGGACAATTGAAAAGGCCAAGAGAAGCTTCAAATTGATTCTTTAAAATTGTCAAAAGACAAACTTGGTGGCTAAATAAAGACATATAGATTTATACAATATTAAATCAAGTGAGTAGTGATTCTTTTAAAGCAAATAAAACATGTGTCACGAGAAAAGAGTCAGGATGGGTCCTATCATTTAAAGATTGTGATTGTACAAAGTGATCTGTCATTTTCAACCTTTCATCTTACTAGAAGCTTTAGCATCATTTCACATTCTCCATTTTACGGGTAAAAATATAGACCATATATACTCAATACATTAGACCATAATCAGAAGTAAGATTGGAAGGGATAGAGTGAAAAAAAGTTGCATGCAATGGTAAAGAAAGATACAAGTATATTTGTTTGACAAAGTGTTTGTATTTTAAGAGTTGAGTCGATGTATATTGTAAAAAGTTTTTTGTTAAAGATTGTATTTTCATGCAATAAGGTATCCAGATATGTATGGTGATTTGTTTTGATGATTTTATGTGTCGATTTATATTATATGAGTTTCTTTCAATGATAAATGTAGGGGTGGGCAAAAAAAATGGGATCGACTCGACTTGAATTTATCGGTTTTTATTAGTTATTCGGGTTGGGTTGATTTAGAAAGACAAAAATCAATTAAAATCAATCTCGCATTGATTTTTGGGTAGGAAAGACCAACCCGACCCTAAATCAACTTTTTTTATACTGAAAAAACAAAAAAAAAAAAAAAAGAGAAATTGGAAAATATAAAAGCCAAACCTAACCTAATTTGTCATTTGAGTCCATTTGAATCCAAACAAATCCTAATCGACACTCATTTCCTCTCTAAACTCTATGTCTTTCACAGCATCATCGACGATCTCGCCGATTACGCTACTCTTTCTCAGGCTCTAAGTATCATTGTTGACTCACCGTTGTTCAATCAACCATCAACCAACAAAAGTCCCTCGTGTTTCATATTTTCCTCTTTTATTTTCCTTCTTTCCTTCTTTATTTTTCTTCTTTTCATGACTTTGTTTCTTTTTCCTTTATTTTCTTTTTAGTTAGGGAGGTAGAACGAAGAACGGAAGCGAAAAAGTATCATTGTTATTTTCTAGTTCATTTTCTTTTCCTTCTTTTTCTTATCGTTTTGTTTTTGGATCTGTGTATAAATATATATATATATTGTTTATATGGTTTGCTAGTGCATGTTTGTTTTAATATATCTCAATGCTGATGTCTTATATATTGTTTATATATGCTCATATGGTAATGTTTAAGCAAATGAAATATATATTATTTTTGGATCTTTGTTTAAACATTTTCAATTATCTCAGTTTAACCAAATAAAATGTTATTGACAAAATGGTTTACTAGTTTGTTATAAATGCAATATTACCTTCATTTTTTTAATTAGGTGTCACTATGTTGGTTGTTTATATATTGTCTATTGATTTTTTTTTTATGACTATTTTTGTTCATATGGAATATGTACTGCATGTTTGGTGATATGGAAGATATATATGTATTTTTGTTGTTTAATATAAGTTATTTGAATGTTCAAATAGATGTTTATATATTGTTGTTTGTGTTTTTCATCTGTTAGTAGTTTACGACTGTTTTGATTAATGATACCGTTTCATTAAAATTTGATCGTGTTTGTGTTTCTATTTGTGGTGAATTTATAGTATTAGTATAGATGGATGGTTTTGATAAAGGTGATGAAGTTGTTGATTGTTATGATTTAGAGTTTGGTGATGGTGATGAGGTGGTGTCTAAAAGTAGAAAAATTTCATGAAGCAGAGGATGAACATGTGCAAGACCTTCAAGAGGTCTAAGAGGGGTTTTTTGTGTTGGTCAGAGGGGGGGAGGGGGGGAGGGAGAGGGAAATGGTTAAGGTGTCAGATGCATTTTGAGGCATACGATACACTTGAAAGAAGAAAGAGAGCTAGATGTAAGCATTGTGGAGACTCATATGCTTGTGACCTTTTTGCCAACGGGATAAGAAACTTGAATGATCACATCATTCATAAATGTAAGGTGTTGCTTGCAAAAAAAAAAAGTTCGAGATGGATCGAACCCAAAGAACCTTAGTGTATGCTAAACAAAAATCTATTTCGGTCTATGGTGGTAGTGGTTTATGTACTCAGGCTAAACAAAAATCTATTTCGATGTATGGTGAGAGTGGTTTATTTACTTACTTTTTTAATAAGGAGAATTATAAAAGGGCATTTGTAGAGATGATAATTGAAGATGAATTGTCATTTAGGTGTGGAGTATTTGAGGTTTAAAAAATTATGTTGTGTAATATGTCCAAGGTTTGATATGCTTTCTAGGAGAACAATTGTGAGAGATTTGTATCAAATTTATGTTGATGAGAAATCCCTTTTGAAGAAGCGGATTAAACATTCCAATGTAAGGATATCTCTAACCATGAACACCTAGACTTCTATTCAGAATGTGAATTACATGGTCATGACTGCACACTTTATTGATGATGATTGGATGTGACAAAAGAGAATTCTTAGTTTCTGTTTTATAGGTGATCATAAAGGAGAGTCCATTGGGAAGTGTACAAAAGTTGTTTTGCTTGAATGAGGTATTGATAAAGGGTTTACAATAACTGTGGACAATACCACTGCCAACACTGATGCCATTGTTAAAAAGCTAAATAGTTGGCATAAGGATAGCACAATTTTGCATGGTAAGTATGTGCATATAATGTGTAATGCTCATATTTTGAACTTGATTGTGAATGATGGTTTGAAAGAGGTGCATGATTCGGTGGTGAGTATTCAGAATGTGATTAAGTATGTTAAATCTTCTCTAACTAGATTTGTGAGATTTAAACAATGTATGGAGCATGAGAAGATAGGGAGTAAAAGACTTATAGTGTTAGATATGCCTACAAGGTGAAATTCCACATACTTGGTGTTGGAAAGTGCAATCAAATTGAGAAAAGTTTTTAAAAGAATGGAGGAGGAAGATGGCCATTATGTGAATTATTTTGCAGAGAAAGATAATGGTAGAAAACGAATTGGGGCATATAACTTTATTGATTGGGAAAATACTGATGTACTTAACAAATTCTTGGTAACATTTTATAACGTGACCTTGGATTTTAGTGCTTCATTAAGTGTGACATCAAATGTATACTCTCTAAATTGGGTGACAATTTATCATGAATTGATGTCATTGAGTGTTGAAAATTATCCATTTGTTAACAATATGGTTACTAGTATGAAATCAAATTTGACAAGTACTGGAGGAGTTTGGAGACAACCAATAATTTGTTAATGGTAGCTTCCGTGCTTGATCCAATGTGTAAATTAGGTTATATGCAATTTCGACTGGGCAAGTTTTTTGAAGAAGAGATTGCAAATACATTGTGTTTAAAGGGGAGATTTTTGTTGGAATAGCTTTATGAACATTATAGATCTTTGAACTCATCCTTGGATCGTTTTGGTGTTAGCTTACCTTTCATTAGTGTTGGTGATGGTTTGTCCTTAGATGATCAACCAAAAAAACTACTAAGTAAAGAAGCTTTTTTGTGGCACATTAGACAAAGGCAGGTAAATATGTGTCTTGAGAAGATTGAGATAAAAGCGTTCTTGTTGGACAAACGTGAGCCATTACATGATAGCTTTGACCTTTTAGGGTGGTGAAAGAATTCTTGTGCAAAATACCCTATTTTGTCATGCATTGCAAAAAATATATATGCAATGCAAGTTTCCTTAGTAATGCTCGAGTCTACTTTTAGTACTTTTAGTACAGAAGGTAGTATTCTTGATCCGTTTAGGAGTTCATTAACTCTTAAAATGGTGGAGAGGTTGGTATTACTCGAAATTGTTGGAAAGCTAGAGACCCCAATGATCACACTCCTACTGTCCTAGAAGAGCATGTTATCCAATGTGAAGCTATTTGTATTGCCAATGAAAAAATTTACCAAAATGTAATAGATGGTAATTTAATTTTTATCATTCAAATTTCATTTCATTGTTTATGTTAAATGTTCATTTATATTTTATGATTATAGACTTATATTCACTTATTATGTTCAACATGTAGATGGTGCATCAACACTAGCGGACCATCAATGTCATTGGATACCCAATGACTTAGCAATTCAATTTTGGGTAAGTATTGTGTTTTTTGTTTTTTTTAATTTATTCTTAATTGTTACATTTGAAGCAAAAAAAAAAAAAGTGCACATTTGTTGATTATAAACTATTAAACTTATAGTTTTTTTTTTTTTTTTTTTTGACTTGAAGGTTGAACCAATGGGAATGATCGAAAGGCTTGACAACTTTTTGAAAGGCCAAAAGAAGAATTAATAGGGCTGTTTATGTATGTAATGTAAGAATATTGTGATGAATTAGCAATTCATTTTTGATAAGTATTGTTTATTTGTTTTTTTATTTATTCTCAATTGTTATATTTGAAAAAAAAAAAAGCGTACATTTGTTAATTATAAACTATTAAAGTTATAGTTTTTTTTTTTTTTTTTTTGCTTTAAATTGAAGGTTGAAGTAATGTGAAGGTTTGACAATGTTTTAAAAGGCCACAAGAAGGAATGAAAAATTAATAGAGCTGTTTTTGTATGTAATATAAGAATATTGTGATGACTCAACAATTCATTTTATGGTAAGTATTGCATATCTGTTTTTTACAATTTATTTACAATTGCTATATTGAAAAAAAAAAGAGTGTACATTTGTTGATTATAAACTTATAGTTTTCTTGTTTTAACTTGAAGGTTGAAGTAATGGGAAGGTTTGACAACTTTTTGAAATGCCATAAGAAGGATTGATGGTTGTTTTTGTATATCAGAATACAATGATGACTTCTCAATTCAGTTTTTGGTAAGTAGTGTGCATTTGGTTTTTTTATTCTCAATTTGTATATTAAAAAATATATATACATTTGTTGATTATAAACTATTAAACTTATAGTTTTTTGTTTTAATTTGAAGGTTAAAGTAATAGGAAGACTTGACAACTTTTGAAAGACCAAATGAAGGATTGATAGGGCTGTTTTTGTATGTCAGAAAAACTACTGTGATGTAAATATTTTTGTTATGGACTGTTTAAACCTATTCATGTTTGTTTAACTTGGCTGTTTTGGATAGGTACAATGATGCTATTTTTGGGCTGTTTTGTTTATAGTTCAATGATTGTTTATGGCTTAAAATATATATATATATATAGGCTAAAGCCATTTTAGAGACTTTTCAAAGGCCATAAGAATGTTTTTTAGGGTTGTTTTTATATGCTTGAATATTGTGATGTAAATGTTTTTGTTAGAGACTGTTTAGGGTTGTTTAGGGTTGTCTATGATTGTTAACTTGGCTATTTTGAGTAGGTGTAGCAGTGCTTTTGGGCTGTTTTTGTTTATGGCTCAATAGCAGTTTATGGTTGACAAAAAACCATGTAGGGTAAGGTTGTTTTAAGGACTTTAAATTTAGTATTTACTGTGAGTTATTTGATGATTGATAGGTGCTATTGAGTATTAAGCTATTTTGAAGGCCTATATTTGGGAATTTTTGTATTTGGATTGTTCTTTTTTTCAATGCAGGTTTGAAACTTTTTAGGCTATTTTAGAGACCTTTTAGGGCCATTTATGGCTTTTAAACTTGGGTTTCTTTTCGATAGCTGCTATTTTTTCCCTGTTTTTATCTACTGTTTTTGTTTATGGCTCTGTTTATGGTTGAGAAACTTGGTGTTTTTTCGATAGGTGCTAAATTTTTGGGCTATTTTATTCTATTTACTGTGAATTGTATTTGTATGATGAATCATTGATGATTGACAGATCCTATTGAGCTATTTTGTGGGCTTAAATTTGGGAATTTTGGACTGTTTTTTCTTATTAATCTTGGTTTGTAGCAGGTGTAGTTACAGGATATTGGGCTGCAAATAATTGGAATTTTTAGGTGCAAATTTATTTATAAAAAAATGTTGAATGTGGATTAAATTGAAGGATTCGACCCAATTGAATTTTAAATTGGACCATTGATGCATTGAAATCAGTCCAATAACATAAAAATTGAAAAAAAAAAAAAAAAGTTGAAGTTACGATCAGCCCAATTAAGTAAAAGTGGAGGCTTACAAAAACCCAATAGGTTTAATTGGAGGCTTAATTGAAGGCCCAAATCGACATGGACCGACCCGACCCGATGTAAGTCGGTTTATGTAGTTTTACACCATCAATTCGGGTTGGATCGGTCTGAAAAATCAAAAATGGATCAAAGTCAGTTTCGACTCGGTTTTAGGACCCAACCCGTGCCTACTCCTAGATAAATGGTTGGTACAAAAGTTTTTGTTTTCATTTTGGAATGAATGGATAATGAGTTTAATTGTTAATATCATTACAGTGATTATTAGTGGTTGTTTATATCAAAAGTTGAGTGTTGTTTATGTTGAAAGTTGAGTGTTTGGTTCTCTAACTACCAAAATAGATATTTTGACATTTGTTGTTTTGTTTATGAACGTAAATTTTGAATATATTGTTTCAAATAAATATACATATGAATGGTGGTCACAATCAATGAACGAGTAATGAGTTTAGGGTTTTAAAGTTTATACGAAATAACTTCATTCTCTCTTTTTCAATTTTTCTTTTTTTGACATAGTGTTTTTGAAAAGTTAGATATAGTATAAAAGGGACATAATATTTTGAGTGTTATTTATAATGAGACAATGGATTTGGGGAACATATATTGTGAGAGTTTGTGTTGTAATTTATTTTGTTGATTCAACAGTAATTGTATTATTGAAGAATCGTTAATTTTTCTTAGTTACTATAATTTATTAGTTGTTTAAGTTTTTTATTTTTGTTATAGTTGTAAAGAGTTACGGTGATCATAATAGATGAAAAAATCTTGAGTATAGCTTTAACTTTAATTTGGTCATGTTTGTCGTTAAATTCAATTTTCTATACTTTGGTATTAATTTATTTAATTTATGCAAAATATCTATGTTTGTTTGGTAGTTATAGATACATAGATCTCTATATTGGAGGAATAATTGTCTAATTATTTTATTTATTGATTGTTTTGTATTACGGAAGGATGCATAACAAATTAGTGTCAAAATTCTTAGTACTCAAGTCAAGTTTTGCATTGATGATCCTTCAACGTGCACGTTGGATGCCTTAATAGCAGATGTGTACATGTGTGCATGTTCTTCCCTCCTAGATCCTTTAGAGAAATTCAAAGTTGAGGGTAGGCTACCATGGAGTAATGAGTACATTTTGGTTTCTAATACTAGACAATTGCAAGAAATGTTCCATATGTTCAATTGCTAAGAGATTGAGAGCATTAGATTCAATGCTGATTTCCTACCTATGGCATCACACATCTCGATGCAAGAATCCATTCCATGACAATCACCATCACAAACAGTTGTAGAATCATGTGATATTAAACCTATAGAGGACATGCCTATTGAAGTGAACAAAGTAATGAAAATGGTTTTCCTTCTTTCATATTTGATACTAGTGAAAAAGATAATGAGTATTATTCTGGTTCAAATACTGATGAGGAATTAGATAATAAAAGTCTTGGTTCAGAGTCATATGAGATAGTAGCTGATGATGTCATAAAAGAAATAGGTATGTCTGATGTAAAGGTTGATACAGAGGTTGCTAGTGAGACTACATTTGATATTGAGTCAAGTGTAGCAATGTTGTTGAGAAAGATACTAAACATAGAAGGGTTGAAAATAAAAACAGAGCAATTCCATCGAATGATGAAGTTTTATTGAATGCAGTGTCATTCGCAATAAGGACAATCATATTTTGATTAGTTCGAGTGATGATGAAGTTGATCAAGTTAGAAGAGCGACTTTTAGGGAACCCTATAGTATGCCATATAAGGAAGATGGTAGTGGGAGGATTAAATTAGTCGTAAATCATATGTTCAATGGTCTTCGTCACTTTAGGTAGGTATTGTGAGATTATGCAATTTAATAAAGGTTTAAGTGGAGGAGAATTAAGAATTCAGTGGAAAGGTTTATAGCCAAATGTGTAGTTGATAGTTGTGGTTGGAGAATCTATGCTAGTAGGGTAGACAATACTGGTGCTTTTAAGCCCAGGACATTTGTGAGTAAACATTCATTTATAAAGGTGCACAAGAATCATGAAGCAAATACTACTTGGATTGCACACAAGTTTGCTAATATGATTCAAAAACATCAAGACGTGAAAGTTACCATTTTGTAGATTGAAATTTAAAGACTATATAACATTAATCTTCCAAAACACACCTTTTATAAAGCACGAAACAAGTTGTTAGATTATGCAAATGTAAAAGACATTGAATCATACAACACATTGAACGGGTATAGGTATATAATTAACATCACTAACCTTGGGTTGGTTATAGTCATCCATACATGCTTGTTGTTTTCCAACTATTGTTTCTTAGTTTTAGGTGTAAGCCATTTTTAAATGTTAATGGTTGTCATTTGAAAGGAAAATTTACTAGAGTATTGTTATTAGCAATTGGTATTTATCAATTAATGCAAATAATGGAGTTGTGGCTATTTGTATTGCATAAGGTGAAACAAAAAAAAAAAAAATTGAGGTTGGTTTATGGAAAACCTATATGAACACATTGGAGTAAAGAATAAAAGAAATATTACTTTCATGAGTGACCGAAAAAAGGGTGTTCTACATGCAATAAAAATGTATTTTCTGGAAGCAAGCAACCGATTCTTGGGTTGACAAACATAGAGGATTGCCTAGATTGTCAATGTTTGAACGTTTGAGGAGGAAGACAATGACAAGGATGCACAAGAGATTGCAAGAAACGCAAAAATTGAACTTAGTCTTACCACTTATGGAAAGCAAAAAAATCGATGAGCTTATGAAAGAGGGTATGTATCCATGCTTTGTTCATCAGAACATATGTATAAGGTGAAAGATGTTTTAAAGTTTGAGAATGTCAACCTACAAAATCGCAGTTGCAATTGTCGTTTGTGGGATGTGTTTGGAATCCTATGTAAGCATGCATTGGCAATACTTAAAATAAAGAGGTTGCAAGTATCAGATTATATAGACTGGTATTTGACTAATGAGGCATATATCATGACTTATTCAAATGTCATCAACCCCATCCCAAGACAAGAACATTAACCACAACTCCAACATGGTAAGGTTAAACCTCTTTATAATAAGAAAATGGTTGGGAGGTCTAAAAAAATCGCAAACGGGGTGCTTATGAGCCAAGAGTTGAAAAAAAGAAGTGGACCTAGAAGTGTGGCAGATGTGGCAAATATGGGCACAATGTGAGGATCTGCCCTACCACCATTGATACTTTGAGCAAAAACAAAGTATATATACTAAAGTCACTGGATTTTCATATACTTTGACATTGTGGCAATGTTTTAATTACTTTACTTGTACTATATCATTTTGCTGAGTCAGAAGAATGCAATAAGAAGAGCAAGAAAGAAGTTCAACTTTAAAGTAGGAAGCACATCTAATGTGCCATAACAACAGCTAATGATAGTATCAACCAATTTCCATTTTTAATATTTTGAATACGTCAATTACACTAATAACAAGTTTCATTTGGTTTGGTAACTTGATGGTTAATTTTTAGGTGCATGCCGAGTTCACAACACATACAAAAGAAATCCATGCAAGTATACACAATCCACAAATAACATAATGATGAGTAAGATTTCGTTCCCATGAGAATTGAGTCAACTTATCAAATACTAAAATTATTTCAAAACTAACATATTCAAACTACCGGAAATGAGAAATGAACTTATGAACAATAAATTAAAATTAACAACTAAAAATAAAGAACTAGACTAATGGGGTAGGAGCTCTAGGATTGCAATTTCACCTCACTATTTCATCCAATCTAATCATCCACCATTTTCACTTGATCTCCGTCTAATCCTTAATCGAGTAATGTCTAATTGATGAACACACCTCTTCTGATAGTCTAGTGGACATGCTTAAATTCACCTAACCCACTATATTCCTATGTGGATAAATTAAGTTGAGTTCATTAAGTTTAGATTACTCAATAATGATTGCACAAGTAATACAAGTATATTATTACCCCATGCTACTTATATCACTTTAATTAGGGTCTGAACATATACATTCATTTTCCAAGTTTAATATTGTTACTAAATCTCATGATTAGTGATCAATTAACTTCGGAGCAATAAGTACAATTAAAGTAAAATATTATAATTGAGAAATCAATCTTCAAAGATAAATGACAAGTCAAGCTACATAGTTTGGCTACATTACAATTTTAGACAAAAAATTAGTTCATAAATATAAAGGGAAAATCAACTATACAATGCACTATCAATATATTTCAATAATAGAAACAAAGAAAAGAGAGAAATTAAAGCTTATGAGGTTGGTGTGAAACTTGCTCTTTTCCAAGAGTTCACCTCCTTTCCTTTCAGGATAGAACTTCCTCCCTAACTCTTCTTCTTTGTTGGATGATGTAAAGATGGAGTGATTTTGCTTCCTTAGCTTAGAAATTGTGAAACTTTGTTGTTGAAGCCTTGGGGGCTACTCCCCCTTTAAAAGATCTTTTCTTTCAACATTTAAGGACCTATTTATAGTCCTCAAATAGCTAAGGCATGAGTTGGATGGTGAAAAGGTCCAAATTGCCCTTGTTAAAGCTATTTTACATGTTTTTAGCAGTGTGGCGCTTAGTGGCCCACTTAGTAGTGAGGAAGCATAGAGCTAACCACGATTTGGATAACAAGTGGTGCTCCTTGGTGCATTCTTGACATGTAAGCGTGCTGGTGTGCACGCTTGGGTGATGGGCACGCTTGTTGGCATGTACGCGTGTTGGTGGGTGTGACAACTCTGATCTTTGCTTACTAAAATAAGTCATATTTTTCTCTACGAATCTTCGATTGATGAACCATCAGTTGCTATGAAAACTAGACATCCACAGCTTTAACTTGATAGTTTGTAGCTCATATAACTTAAATGGATGATTACGCACGAGTTTTCACAAATCAACCCATCTTTTATGCTCGAAAATCCGTGATTATGCCACTTTTTTCACAATACCAAAACTCAATACTTCTTTGACTTGATTTGATATTGAATCTTTTCTAATTAAGCGTACACACCATTTAGAGACTTATTCCTTGAAAAACACCAAAAAAACATATAAAAAATACTTAAGAACAATAACAAAGATACAAATTTGGAGGCCTAAATTTTCACTAAAGATGCCCTTATCAGTAAGTACAGATGTCAGTTGAAGAAAGTTCAAGGATAGCAAATAAGACAACTTAAAAAAGTAGAATGGATGTTTAAGGATCACAAGCTCAGACTGAAACTGTACCACTTCAATTAAGTCTGAATGCAAAACAGCTTGTAATGGTATTCACAAATTTCCATCTTTAATGTTTTGAATATGTCAATTGTATTAGTAACAAGCTACATTTGTTTTGGCAGGCACAAATGTCAATTGGAGAAAGTTTAAGGATAAAAAATGAGACAACTAAAAAAGTAAAATGGATCTTTAGGGGTCACAGTCTTAGACTCAAACTGGACCACTTCAATCAAGTCTGAATGCAGCTCTACCATCGCATTCCACGTCCAATCTAGGTATGTATAACATATATATATATATATCTTTGAAGTAATTAAGATTGGAATTAAAGAAATAAAATTAAATCAGTTTCTTTATTCATCTCATTGCATAGGAATCATGGATGGATTGGATAATGGTTTAGAGTATGTTCTAAACTCTATCTACTTAGTAGCGATACACAAACACACACATAAATCTATATATATATATATATAATTCTATTTAAACATTTGCTATTTGTTTTTGAGCTGCTTCTATTATATGGTATGGTTTGACTTTGTCAAATCATGTTTTGTTGAAGTAAGGGGATGTTTAAGAACTGCAGATGTTGGTTTTTGTAAAAAAATTTTGTTTTGTATGTGAGGTTGTTGAAGAAAGATGGTTTTTTTGTCATTGCACCGACTACTGATAATGTGTTATTTATTTATTTATTTATATATGCTAGTCTGTAATCATAGGTAGTTTCACTAGCATGGATGAGTATAAATTAATTACACCATGTAACCTTCTATTTTATTATGACACTATATTGGATTTTTAATGAAGATATAGGATTGACTCTTTGTTTTTGCTTAGAAGGGTACATACAGGGATGTATGGATATGTGGTAGTAGTGGGAAAATTTTTTGAGGTTTGTCATTTATGACCACACGATCTCTAATGATCTAGATATGGACATTGGTACAAGACATGATGCATCTACCTATGTAGCTTACTTAGTAATGGTTAGTTCATTTTTTATTTTTTATTTTTTTTTTCAAATGTAATATTCATATTGTCAATGTGTCAACTTTAAGTTTTAAATACTATAGTTGTACTCTTTTTATTAGCTTAAATAAAATTGTTAATGTATCTGTCATTTGTCACAACGTTAGTTACTATCGGATGATGGTAACTAACTTGATATCAGAGCTTAGAGGTTTTTAGTTCAAGCTATTTCTTTTCTTTTTATTTGAAATTTCGATTACATATGTTATGGTGTAAGGTGTGTTTAACATGTGTAAGACATATGTTATATATTCACGTTGCATGTAAAAAGGTATGTCAATGTATAAACCTTTAAGTCTTAAATATTATAGTTGAGCTCTTTCCCATCGGTTTAAGTGTTTGGATCTGGTGGTAACTAATACATATATGTTGTCCAATATACAAGGTCATGTAGTGGGTAAAATCTATAGTAGGCTGATGTAGAGTAAACTTCAAAAATCAGCTCCTTGGAACCTAGCAACTCAAGTCAGACACAAATTAAACAAATAGAACGTGGATGATTTAAACACCGTGGTGGTGCCAGCCAAAGACCCACTGATGTTCAAATCAATAAAACCGTTCATAAATAAAAAGAGAAATAAAATGTAAAAATAAAGTGTTGTCCGACAACGAGTATAAGGAAAAGAGATTAATTCGATGGAGACCTGAGACGGGGCTGTAGTTGATGGTCGAGGACGGCGGTCTAGCACGGAGTATGTGACACCAATGATAGTGTTAATAATGAGTTAGAGCACTGGATTAAAGTTAAGCCTATGGACGAAGAACTATCCTAAAAGAGGACGGTTACGACAGATCTTTGTAGTCTAAACTGTTTATGACTGGAGATGGCTTTTAGAGGGGTCTGGTGACAATCTGATAGAA
This sequence comes from Nephelium lappaceum, assembly GCA_021234005.1. Taxonomy (NCBI): domain Eukaryota; kingdom Viridiplantae; phylum Streptophyta; class Magnoliopsida; order Sapindales; family Sapindaceae; genus Nephelium; species Nephelium lappaceum. The sequence goes on along the minus strand of JAIZFV010000022.1, from coordinate 249,756 downwards.
TCTTTGTATCTTGGGGATTTGGAATGTCCTCCATTAGGGTGAAGTTTTGCCTTTTATAGGCAAGAGCAATCCTAAGAAATAGGATGTCTTTCCTAATTTGTATTGTTTCTAGAATCAGTCATTTCAGATGATTAAGGAGTGTCTTGGATCCATCTTTGGACTCTCAGGATGAAAGGGGTAGCTTTTCATTATGTCTCCTTCCTATTTCATAAACAAAGAATTCTGAATAAGTCAAAGGTTAACTATGCCAGCATAGGAAAGTAGATCCCTCGGAGGATTTTTACACTCAAGTCGAACGATAGAAGAAATATGAACCCTTGACACATGTGTCAACTGACTCTTCGACATCTTACATGTCGATTGAACTAAGGAACCAGTGTTAGGTAGATAGAACCATTGAGTTGATCCTTCGACATTTTGTGACGATATAATGATCGAATTCGTCGATCGAATTGCTAAGTCGACCTACCAAATGGATCATGGGCTTGGGGTTGTTGAAGTCTTATTATGAGTGGATAGACAGATAAGTGTTAGGCCAAAGCCCAAATCAACCGAACTAACTGATTATCTATCATTAATAGACCATAGACTTACACCTTGGGCTTAGTATTTTGGGCCTAAGTGTTTTGGCCATTATAGGTCCAAATCACATATGCTTTTTTTTTTTTTTTTGGAAAGTCGCATATGTTAGACATAGTACATGTGCAACATTGAATGTTTATTACTTTATAATTATCAATGAAAAACTTTTCTTAATTCAACTAATTTTTTTATATGTATATTGTAATTAGGTATATATTTGATAAAGTTATCAGTATGTGTTCAAGTATATTGGTGATAGACCATTGTTTTGCTTCACCTTTATTAGAATTGTAAATGCTTTTGTTGTATAGCACAACTACCAAAAGATGTAGACATGTAGCCATAAGTATTTCCTTTTCATTCGTTTCCAATCATAACTACTATGATTACAAAAATAGTAGCATAAAAAAAGAACATATTTATAATATCAATCACCCTCCCACTGTAAATATCATCATGCATTTTCTAATTCAATTTTTCCATATTCTTAAGCTTGAAAATCACATTCTTTAAATCTTTTCCAGCATGTTGCATGATTTCATGTTCCTCATTTCTAATTCTATTATTGCCAAGCGAAAATTCATTTTCTCTTGGACACCAAAATGCATAATAATTGCATTTCTTATTTCACATAGGAATTATAACTTCGATAAATTTACTCTTGATTCTGAAATCTTAATAGCTACTTTCTCTTTGCATTTACAATACCTGTTCTTGACTTTTATAACATCTTCACTAACTTCATTGCCATTATTAGTGAAGCCTCCACACATGTCTGTTGAAATAAAGAAAAATCAATCGCAATTTTGCTAAACCATGAATTGAAAAATTAAACAAAAAAAAAAAAAGAAAAAAGAAAAGAGAACCTAGAATTTGTGTAACTCAAGCATTCATCCTCTAAATTTCACACTTGAAATAGGACACCTTAACTATCGTTGCAAACTAACGTTCTTATTTCTTTAATGATTTTTTTTCCTTTTGTCGTTCAATTACAGTTTTGTCTCATTTTCAAAGGGTATGTTAGTAATTGGAAATTACCTTTCCAATAAATCATGTCTACCAGTCACAGTCACATCACATTTGGGGTTGTGCAAGGGCATATAGGTGTATTTACCTTAGATTGTCGTTTAACTAACTACGGTCAATGTGGTCAATGGTATTTAAGTATAATATTGGTTAAACTTGCGTCATGGCTGTTATAATGCATTAGGTTTGGGTCCTTTGGTGTAATTTTCCCTTTACTGTAATGTTAGGCATTTGCTTAATCGACCCGAGTCCATGCAGACCCGACCCAAATCATGACTAGTCTTCTTACAAGTAGCTTACAGTCTGCAGCAACAAGCATTGATCCGCAGTTCCCATGAAAAATGAGAAACATTGAAACGACACTTTCCCTTCTTCTACTCTTCCTCTTTCTCATTTCCCAGTCTCCAGTTCTCTCATGGAAGAAGGAAGAGTTCCGCACCTGCGACCAGACCCCCTTCTGCAAACGCGCCAGATCCCGCAGTCCATCCTCCTCCTCTCTCTTCGCTGACGACGTCTCCATCTCCGACGGCGATTTGACGGCCAAGCTCTTCTCCAAGAACAATTCCCACGATCCCCCTCTGATCCTCTCCCTCTCCGTCTACCACGATGGCATCATGCGTCTCAAGATCGACGAGGACAACCCCACCTCCCCCAAGACCCGCTTCCAAGTCCCCGACGTCGTCCTCCCTCAGTTCCTCTCTCGGAAGCTCTTTCTCCAGCGACTCTCCTCTGAAACAATCGACGGCGATGCTTCTCCCTCCTCCATCGTTTACTTATCCGACGGCTACGAGGCCGTCCTCCGTCACGACCCTTTCGAGGTCTATGTCCGTTACAAAGGTAGTAATTCGAAACTTGTGTCTTTGAACTCTAATGGGTTGTTTGATTTCGAGCAGTTGAGAGAGAAAAATGAGGATGAGGATTGGGAAGAGAGGTTTAGAAGCCATACTGATAGTAGACCTTATGGCCCCCAATCCATTAGTTTTGATGTCTCGTTTTATGATGCTGATTTTGTGTATGGAATCCCTGAACATGCTACTAGTTTCGCTTTGAAACCGACTAGAGGTCCTACTGTTGAAGTATCTGAACCTTATAGGTTGTTTAATTTGGATGTGTTTGAGTTCCTTCATGAGTCGCCTTTTGGGCTCTATGGGTCCATTCCGTTCATGATATCTCATGGGAAATCAGGAAAGACTAGTGGGTTCTTTTGGTTGAATGCTGCTGAGATGCAGATTGATGTGTTGGGGGATGGTTGGAATGCTGATAGTGGGATTTTGTTGCCTTCCAAGCAGAAGAGAGTCGATACGTTTTGGATGAGTGAGGCTGGGATTGTTGACACCTTCTTTTTTGTTGGTCCTAGTTCGAAGGATGTTGTGAGACAATATACTAGTGTTACTGGCTTGCCATCAATGCCACAGTTGTTTGCCACAGCATATCACCAATGTAGGTGGAATTATAGAGATGAGGAGGATGTGGAGCAGGTGGATTCAAAGTTTGATGAGCATGACATTCCTTATGATGTTTTGTGGTTAGATATCGAACATACTGATGGGAAGCGGTATTTTACGTGGGATAAGGTTTCGTTTCCTCACCCAGATGAGATGCAGAAGAAGTTGGCAGCCAAGGGTAGGCATATGGTGACTATTGTGGATCCACATATTAAGCGCGATGAGTCCTTCTGGTTGCATAAGGAAGCAACTCAGAAAGGGTATTATGTTAAGGATGCATCGGGGAATGATTTTGATGGATGGTGTTGGCCTGGTTCTTCATCGTATCCGGATATGCTGAATCCAGAGATTCGGTCATGGTGGAGTGATAAGTTCTTGTATGATAATTATGTTGGTTCAACACCTTCATTGTACATTTGGAATGACATGAATGAGCCTTCGGTCTTTAATGGTCCAGAGGTATGTTACTTTGTTCTTCTTCTGTCTTTCTTCAAGTTTATGATTTTTTATTGAGGCTTTATTATTTTGAATTCATATGTGATTTTGAGTTGCTTTTCCATTCTTTATCTTTCATTAAGTTCCATGCTTTTGTTAAGATAATATAACCCCGAGAGTCCGCCTTAATGACGTATGAATGGAATGGTTAATGGTAAATAAACTTTAGGCTTGGTACAAGAACTTTTACTATTACTTAACTGGATTATGAGCATAAAATGCTACTACTATAATCTCAAGTAAATTATATTACTTATCTCTTTTAACTAGAAACTGAAGATGGATAAGCAAATCCATAGAACATCACCTTTTAGCTGATCTATACTGCCTGTAATAATTAACTAGTGTAACTTGTCTTGAAGGCCTGTTGCCCATCATTCTACCAGATTCTGGATTGTGATAAACAATACCAGTTTTTATGTTATTCAGTATTCAATATGGGAGTTTGAGATTCCAATTGAACTGAAAGTTTTGACAAAGCAAAGTTGGTCACAATCAAATTTTACAATCTTCTGGCTCTATAGTTGCATTTTAGGGTGTTATGAGATAGGTGTATCTGTCTGCAAAGTGATCATCAATAAAAATGTTTGCTTCTCCACTCATTCTTCCTGCTTGAGTAGTCTCCATGTAACTAGGTGTGTTTAAATGAAGATCGATTTACCGAATCAAATATATCACTTGAATGGTCAGGAAGTCACATTTGCTTGTAGTAAGTGTGATAAGTTTGACTTAAATGTGCTGCTAGAAATGTATGTACTGAATGAGCTCTGGCATGTACATGATCATGGTGATTTTGATAAAAGAATAGTTAATAGGTTTGAGCTTATCTTTGCCCTTTTGGGCTTTGAGTTTCAATAGCCTGCATTTTTCTTTTGTTTTTTTTTGCCAGAGGTGGCTTTGTTCTGTTTCATTATTTCCTTATTAAAACCTGTCTTGCCTAAAGGGTTGCATCATTTAGGAGTGTATGTGCTAAATTTTCTATGTTAAGGATATCTAAAACTGTTACATGCCCCTATTAGTGAGGAAATTAGGGTTGGAAAGCTAGAGACCTTCATGAATTCCACCATTTCATAGAGTTCTAATAAGGAGAGAAGGGCCAGACAGGCAGGTACTAATTAAATCATTTTTCTGGATTAGGTCACTATGCCAAGAGATGCTTTACATATTGGGAATGTTGAACACCGAGAATTGCACAATGCTTATGGGTTGTACTTCCATATGGCTACAGCTGATGGGCTTGTAAAGCGTGAAAATGGAAGGGACAGGCCTTTTGTTTTATCAAGAGCATTTTTTGCTGGAAGTCAAAGGTATGGAGCAGTTTGGACAGGAGATAACACAGCGGATTGGGATCAGCTCAGGGTTTCTGTTCCAATGATTTTGTCACTTGGTTTAACTGGGATGACATTCTCTGGTGTGTAAGGTTACTTATATGTAGATAACTGATCTGAGTTGTTGCGTATCTCTTAGGGAATCATGGTATATATGTTCTTGCAGGTGCGGACGTTGGTGGCTTTTTTGGAAATCCTGATACTGAGTTATTAGTTCGCTGGTATCAGCTTGGTGCTTACTATCCTTTCTTCAGGGGCCATGCTCATCATGACACCAAAAGACGAGAACCCTGGTTATTTGGGTATGTGTTATCTTGGTGCTTGCTCCTTTCATAAAATATTATGTATGTAACAAAAGAAATGGTGATCTCTAAGGTTATTCATGTTTGTATGTAGGTAGGCATTGTGGGTATGTATGCATGCATGGTGATCAACTCATGCAGTTTCTACCTTCCTATAACATTTGCTTTTTGTTTTACTGCTTATGTAGGTCATTATCTGTGCTTTTCTGTGAATATATTGTGTTGTACAGCTCAAGATTACAGTATTTCTGTGAAGTTTGTATTTTCTTATGGGAAAGGTGGAAATTTCATGAGTTGGTAGATCAACAATTTTGTTGGCTCTTTGGTAAATAGAATTAAGTACTGCTAAAAGAAGGTGTTGATTTTTCTGATATCGTTTATTTTTTTCTTGAATAATGAGGCCCTACTTGTTAAAATGCTTTATTTATTCCTGAAGAAAGCTTGTCAATGAAATCCTGTGCTGATTCCTGTTTTCTTTTTTCTTCTTGCATTTGGTGTAAATTTTATCAAGATATATACCCTGTATTTAGAAGATGAAGGCATGCTTAACATTTATGCTCTGTGCATTTAAGATTTGGTGTCTTCTTTGTTTTTGGTTTAAATTTTTGAAGTGTTACATGGACAAGTTTGTCAAGTTTGTCATAGAAGAAGACATGACGGCTTTCTAGTTCAACGAGCAGTGGGAATTAAATTAATGAAGAAAAGAACTAGTAAAGAGTTGGGACATGACTTTGATGATTGAGGGCTTTGAGGCTTGTCTTGCTAGGCCTTGCCATCATGTGCTCATACCGAGAAACTGGCTTGCATCATTCCTTGTCAGTAGTTTTATATATTTAAGTGTTCATGACCATATGAGGTTAGCTTCAGGTTTAATTTTAATGCATACAATGTTCAGCAGTATAGTTTATATAAATTGTAGAGTATGTGGATGTTAAAAGTAAAGCCTGTAGTGTTGTGTTCATCTGGTGTTTTTATGATCAATAAACAAAAATTTCATCCAGTAGTTTGATTGTCCTTGAGTCTAGAGCATATTATGCTGTCTTATCGTAGATGCAATATGTGATTTAAACAACTGAATATGTGATTTAAATGTTGGTAGTAGCATATGAAGATACTATACTATCTTGCCATCTATTGGTGAAAAACTTTAGAATTAATTTGTTTTGTTACTGCTTATATTTACCATATTATCATCTTGCATGCAAAAATTTAAATTCAATCTCCAGAGATCTATAATGTTTAGCTGTCTTCATGTTATTACAGAGAGCGAAATACACAGCTTATGAGAGAAGCCATACATGTTCGTTACATGTTGCTCCCATACTTCTACACCTTATTCAGAGAGGCAAACACTACTGGCATTCCTGTTGTGCGTCCATTATGGATGGAGTTCCCCTCTGATGAAGCAACTTTTAAAAATGATGAGGCTTTCATGGTGGGGAATGCAATTTTGGTGCAAGGAATTTACACTGAGGTACTATAGTGACCAGATCAATTATTTTTCTCCCTCAATTCTCTAGTAGTTTTCTCGTCATCTTTTCTCATGGTGTACAACTGATACTGTTTTGTTTCTTGAACCAGCGAGCTAAACATGCATCGGTGTACTTGCCTGGGAAAGAATCTTGGTTTGACATGAGAACTGGAACTGCAGTTAAGGGAGGCATTACCCACAAGCTGGAAGTTTCGGAGGAGAGTATCCCTGCTTTCCAAAGGGCTGGTACTATCATACCTAGGAAAGACCGGTTCCGGCGAAGTTCCACTCAGATGGTTAATGATCCTTATACCCTGGTATGTAGTTGATGCCAATTTGACCCTTTCAAACATGTCCTGCAATTCTGAAACCTTTATCAATTTCTTAGTGTTGGTATCCAAATACCTCAAACTTGCATTTTTAACTTTCCTTTCTGGCAGAATTGCAACTCTTCGAGGTTTGAACCTTTTTTAAAACAACTGTTTTACTCTCAAATTAGAGAAAACCCTGACAGCATTGGTTTTTGGTACTTATCCAGGGTTTTATTTACCAAAATTTGAAATTACTAATGTTGGTTTTGGGGAACAACTAATAGGTTTCCATCTAAATTTGAAATGAACTAGCACTTTATATTGAACCTGACTGAGGTCAGTACTCAGCACTATACTTTTCGTAAATCCTATAAATGTGCATCTGATTGACAGATATCTTGAACAGTATATGCATGAAATGTCTGATGTTTGTAAGATGGTCTGTGGATTGGGACTTTGGTTTGAGCTTATAAGAATTAAGAAGGTTATTATCTGACTACTAAGAGGAAGAATTATTGAGAGTGGGAGCAGCCATGTGTCTGTTCCATCAGTTGAGATTAGAAATGTGTAGATGCCATAATACATGAACAAAAGTCAGCATGATGTACATCTGACAACAATATCCTACATACTTTAGCTGATGTTCAGTTCTAGAAAGCATGTAATTAAAGTATACGCATTTCTTGATGGTAGATTTTCACTTGGCTTTAACATGTGAGATTTGTGGGTTTAATCAATTGTGTATATGGTCTTGGAATGTGAACATGGTGGATATGTGCGCTGTCTCAGAGCATAACTTGGGAGTACAAGGCTATAGGGATCTGTAACTGTGTCAGCCACCTGCAAGATAAGAAAAGGTTGGGGATTGAGAGCAGCTTTGGTACCAAAGATATATCGAGGTCAAGTTAGTTGGTTTGTGGGGCGGCAGTGATTGTAGGGATGAAAGTGCATAAAATTAGATAAAGAGAGTAAGATGTTGGCTTTCCCATTAGTTTGCAGGAAAAATCTTCAAAAAATTGTTGGAAGGTTTGTAGGTTTTCCTGCCTTCTACTGACTTATTTTGCTTGATGAAGATGTTGATTTAATTACTTGGTCAATGGTGCATTCTTATTAAGCCATCTGATCATTGTTTGAGAGACAGAGAGAGAAAAGAGGAGAGATGCCCTTTTTCCTCATATTAGGGTAAGGAATTGCAAAGGATATTCCTTAATACTACTACTGTATTCCCATATTTGAGTGCCACCTATTCTTGTTTGAGGTTTTATGCAATGGAACAGCGCACCCTTTACACATGTTGCTTTTTTATCGGTGTGAATGGCTGTACAAGAAAAATACTAGTCCTAGGGTAGGTATCAGGCTTGTGGAGAAAGAAACAGGATAACACCATGAGAATGTATGTTTGATTCAATTCATATAGATTTTATTGGATCCTATGTACAGAATCCTTAACCCTCTGGACTGGGCCCTTTTTCTTTGATTGTTTAGTTGGATTACATTTAGGTTTTACAAATTGAGATTTTTAGAATTATTGCATCCCAGAAAGTTGTCCTTTTCTTCACTTGCAGTTGTGGTGTCAACAATCATTTCACATATTGTGGTTAAATCCTTGTCCGAATGTTGTCACTTTGTAATCTGACAATATATTGATATACACTAGACTGGCTATAGAACTCATTCAGTCTCCATTTAACAATTAGCGTGCTACCACTTGACTAGATTGTTGATATGACAGCAATCGATCGACAGTCTTGGGTTTGGACCTTGACTGTACAATTTATGGTGATGAGGAAGATAGTGACCTGTGTTTGTCTTTTTCTGCACCCATTTATTGTTATTATCTGTGTGCTTGTAGGTGGTAGCTCTAGACAGTTCTCAAGCTGCCGAAGGTGAACTATATGTTGATGATGGCAGAAGCTTCCAGTTTCTGCAAGGGGCCTTCATCCATCGTCGATTTGTATTTTCTAATGGACAGCTTACATCCGTAAACATGGCTACCACCAATTCCCCTGGCAAATCCCAGTTTTCTTCAGAATGCATCATTGAGAGGATTATTCTGCTCGGATATGCTGGTCGGTCAAAGAGAGCTTCCATCGAACCAGCAAATCGGAAGGTTGAAATTGAGCTTGGACCACTTCGGCTACAAGGGCGCAAGGGCCCTAGTGTTGCAACCATTCGCAAGCCTGGTGTTCGGATCTCAGATGATTGGACAATTAAACTTTTGTAAAGACATTTTTCTCAAATCACAGCTTGCTGGAATGTGGAAGAAGACTATAATATCATTGATAGGTTTTTGTTTGTCTACTATACAGTAGTATTTGCTTTCCAGGTTTTGGAGAAGTTTAAGCACACTAGTTTATGCCATGGTGCGCAGTTTTCTAGTAGACACCATTGCAACAGGAACAAAGTTGTTTGTATTAATTGAAACTTTAATTAGGAATATTACTTATTTTCTTAAAAATTTGAAATTCAAGTACAAGAAAAGAGAGAATAAATATGAAAACTAAATCTAAAAGTTCATCTTCTCCAAAAAAATCAGATTTGACAACAAAAAAAGGTTGTAAAAAAAAGAAAAAAAACTCAAATTGGAAAAAATAAAAATAAAATAAACAAGTGGAAACAAAAAAGAAAAAACTCAAACCTTGAAACATGGAGACGGGGAGAAGAGGGCTTTTTTTTAAAAAAAAAAAAAAAATTAAATCTCAATCCAAGCCATAGGCTTTGGTTGAGAGTTAATCTTGACCAAAGCTAAAATCACGTTCATTTACGACCGTAGCAGGGAGTTGATACTCAAGATCTTTAAATTTTTTTTTTTATTTTTT
>JAIZFV010000022.1:230000-239877 GCA_021234005.1 Nephelium lappaceum | reverse complement strand
CAGCTCCTCACATGTGAGGAAACGGCGACAGAACAGCGGTGTGAAACAGCCACCATCCGCGCCAAGTCGAGAGGGAAAGAGAGAGAGGAAAGAGAGGAGAAGAAAGAGGAAGAAAAGTAGAGCAAACCAGCCCCAGTTTTGTCACCAAAACAGCCCCAAAAATCAGTCCAAAATCACCCCAAAACCAGTCCAAATGACGTTGTTTTGAAAGAAATAAGGGTGAGTTGTTTGGGGTTTGGGATTGATGATTTTGGTTGGTGAGATGGGAAAATAGTTGGATCCTTTGAGATTAGTAAAGCATGCATTTTAAATCTATGAAATGAGCTTTTATTGAGTAATTATTTGGGTTTTGAAAATCCAGGAGAGGAGTAGCTCACGGGAGCCAGAGAAAAGGAAAGGAGAAAGTGTGAGCTTCCGTTGGGTATAAGGTTGGTGTACACTTTATTCAATTTGTTTTCATAAATAGTATATTATCGATTTTTGAATATTTTGATGCTTTGAAAGATTATTTGCGAATATGTTGATATATGTTTGATTATATATGCTTTTGAATTATGATAATTGATGAATTTATATTGATTATGATAAAAATGAAATGATGAATTTGAAAATTGATTTATATGATTGTGGAAAACGAAGTTGGGTTGGATTGACGATATAGTTAGAAGTGTTATTGCATATTTTCAGGTTTTCTGGAAACCTCTGAAATGCAGCCATTATGCTGCCAGATTTTGTTTGAAAAATGATTAGAAATGAAAAGTTTAAACGAAACCAACCCAATGAATTTTGAAAATGAATTTTTATTCAAGCCCTAGTAAGCTTTGACACAGATAGGTGGGGATTGGAGTGGCATGCCATTAATGGGTCATAAGAGCAGTACTGCGCCGTTTGATTTTATACCGACTATAGTGAAAAGTTGCAGTGAATTCGGTGGTTTTGAGAGGCACCTAGTGTTCGGCCCCGAATATACATGATTATATGATAGTCTGGCGGGTCGTCACCCAAGTGTCCGATGCCGGAATACCCGATTACCAGTCCATGGTAATGTGCTTGTGTTTACTAGGGGCATGAAAAGTTATTATGCGAAGTATTTTAATCAATGAATCGTTTTTTTAAATTTCCTTTGAATATTGAATTGTGATATTGATAAATGGTGATAATTGTTTTATATATATATATTTGTTATTGATTATATAAATTGATTGTGTTAAAGTATAAATATTGAATTTTGTGTACACCCACTAAGCAAAAATGTTTAGCGCGTTGAATTTTCCGCGCGTAGGTAGTAGATTGCGTAAGGAAGGCGAAGATTGAAGAGAAAGCATCTGCAGTGAGCTGAGACAGTCACATTTATCCTTCCATACGTATTTTTGGGTATATAAATATTATTTTTGGTTTTGTATATAAAAGTTTCAATATTGTAAGTGTGTGCATGTATATATATGTATTTTGATTTTAATATGGTGTTTTTGATAAAGAAAAGTATAGTTGGGTAAAATGTGGATATATGTGATAGATATGGAAATGATGAATCAAACTGAGTTTGGTTTCAGTTATAGAATATGTTTGTGAAAATAAATGTTTTGAATATGCATATGTTGATTTGTAACAGGTTTGAAAAGTCCAAATTTCAGGGGAAACTCTATTAGTTTTTTCTGTTTTGAAATAAAAGTATTTTTGTATTGTTTTGTAAATTGATTTTGAAATTCGTATTTTGATATGATTAAAATGAATAAATGGTTTGATAAAGAAAGATTTTATGAAATAGATATGACTGTAACACCCCTTGGAGTCGTCTGGTGAAAGGGCGGTAGAGGGTGTTACAATTTAGTGGTATCAGAGCTATGATTTAGGCGTTCCTAGACCTAAGCGTATAATTGTGTATAAAGTATTTTGAATGAACATGCATTTGCATATGAAAATGGAAGGATGTGACTCTGACCTGCAGATTTCTCTTCTGTCTAATTAGGATATGAAATGGAACCGTTTAATGCCCAAAGAGCTGAGGGCAGTGAGAGACCAGAGCCTCAGAGTCCTGCCAGTGTAGCTGGGGGAGTCCCTGCTGAGTCTGCGAGTCCTAGGATGGCTCGTCAGGAGGCTCAGGGTCAGCCAACATTTATGCAGCAGATGGCTGAATTTTTCCAGAATGTTGCCAGAGCTGCACCCCGGAAGTCTATGATAGAAAGATTGGCGAAGCATAGACCTACCGATTTCCATGGTAGGAAAGATGAGGATGCATCCGCTGCTGAGTTCTGGTTAGAGCGGACTGAGAGGATTTTGGATCAGATGGATTGCACCCCTAAGGAGAGAGTAGGATGTGCAGTTTCTTTACTACAGGAGGATGCCTACCATTGGTGGACTTCAGTAGCAGATTTGGTACGGCCAGAGGAGAGGACCTAGGAGTTCTTCCTGAGAGAGTTCCGTAGGAAATATATTGGTCGTATCCACATGGATCAAATGAGAAGAGAATTCATTAATCTGAGGCAGAGACAGATGACAGTTACTGAGTATGAGAGAGAGTTCGTCAGGCTCAGTAAGTATGCCAGGGAGATAGTGGCGACTGAGGCAGATAGATGTAGGAAGTTTGAAGATGGACTGAATGATTATATCGATTCCAGGTGACAGCACTTAGTTAGAGGACTTCCCACGACTGGTTTCAGCAGCCTTGAATGTGGAAAGAGTTAAGAAAGAGGAACAGGCCAGAAAAGATAGAAGCCAGCAGAGGCAGGGTCAGGGACAGTCCAGTGCATCCTATCCACCTAGTAAGAAACAGAAGGGACGCCAGACTAGCAGTCAATCACAGCCATAGAGGCAGGGACAGAGATCCACTGCCAGGTCAGGCCAGTCAGCTTCATCAGTGGCCAGTACCCTTGAGAGTACAGCTAGGGGATCAGCACTACCTCCATGTGAGCATTGTGGGAGGAGGCATTCAGGAGAGTGTAGGAGGCTGACGGGGGCATGTTACAGATGTGGGTCACATGATCATTTCTTTAGAGATTGCCCGAAGAATAAGACCACTTCTGCCCTACAGATGGTGAGATCAGATATGATAGCTCCGAGAGATAGGAGACAGAGTCAGTCAGATGTCAGAGGGAGCAGTCAGAAAGTTGCTCAGGAGTCAGTGGGGAGACAGGATACGCGTACTCCAGCGCGTGCATATGCCATCAGGGCTCAGGAGGAGCAGGATGCGCCTAGATGTGATAGTGGGTATGATTTCTATTTTTGATATTTCAGCACGTGCATTGATAGATCCTGGATCCACGCATTCCTACATTTGCACATCGATCCCTAGAGAGAGAAAATTAAAGGCAGATGTCACTGAGCATGAGATTCTAGTTAGTAATCCGTTGGGTTACAGTGTGATGGTGAATCAGGTTTTTCAGAGATTGTCCTATTCGGATTCAGGGGTATGATTTTCCAGGTGATTTGATGGAATTACCTTTCCATGAGTTTGATGTAATATTGGGCATGGATTGGTTATCCAGACATATGGTAGTTATTGATTGTCGCCTAAAGAGAATTTCCCTTAAGACGGTAGATGGTGTAGAAGTAACCATGGTAGGAGAGAGATCAGATTTCCTCTCTAACGTCATTTCAGTCACTACTGCTAGAAGAATTGATTAAGAAAGGATGTGAAGCTTATCTGGCACATGTGATTGATTCCCAGAGGATTGGATCTGATCTTCAGGATATACCCACTGTGTGTGATTATCCAGATGTGTTTCCTAAGGAGTTACCTGGTTTACCACCAGATAGAGAGGTTGAGTTTTGTTATAGACGTAGTGCCAGGTATTGCACCAGTTTCGATTACTCCTTATAGAATGGCACCCGCTGAGTTAAAGGAATTGAAGATACAATTGCAGGAACTGTTAGATAAGGGATTTATACGACCCAGTGTATCCCCTTGGGGAGCTCCAATATTATTTGTGAAGAAGAATGATGGGTCGTTAAAGCTGTGTGTAGATTACAGGCAACTGAATAAGCTTACAATCAAGAATAAGTATCCTTTACCTAGGATTGATGATTTGTTGATCAGTTGAGAGAAGCCAGTGTGTTTTCCAAGATTGATCTCATATCAGGGTACCATTAGTTGAGAGTAAAAGAGTCAGATATTTCGAAAACAGCTTTCAGAACGCGATACGGACATTATGAATTTGTGGTGATGCCATTTGGGCTGACGAATGCACCTGCAGCCTTTATGGATCTGATGAATCGTATCTTCCGTCTTACTTGGATTAGTTTGTGGTGGTCTTCATTGATGATATTCTAGGTGTATTCTAAGACTTCAAGAAGAACATGATAGACATCTCCGGACGGTATTGCAGATGTTGAGGGAGAAGAAATTGTATGCCAAATTGAGTAAATGTGAATTCTGGTTGAATGAGATTGCATTTCTGGGACATATTGTATCTGCAGAGGGTATTAGAGCTGATCCAAAGAAGATAGAGGCGATTATGGAATGGAAACCTCCTAAGAATGTCACGGAAATCAGGAGTTTTCTGAGCTTAGTAGGTTATTACAGACGGTTTGTAAATGGATTTTCAGCAATTGCAGCTCCATTGACTAAGTTGCTTCATAAGGATGTTAAATTTGAATGGAATGAAAAATGCCAAGTAAGCTTTGAAAAGCTTAAGGCGATGTTAGTTGAGGCTCCAATCCTTACGCAGCCAGTATCTGGTAAGGATTTTATGGTATACAGTGATGATTCACTTAATGGGCTTGGTTGTGTGTTGATGCAGGAAGGAAAAGTAGTGGCATATGCTTCTAGACAATTGAAACCTCATGAAAGGAATTACCCTACTCATGATCTGCAGCTAGCAGCCATAGTTTTTGTTTTAAAGATTTGGAGGCATTACTTGTATAGTGAGAGATGTTATATCTACACCTGACCACAAGAGCCTGAAATATTTGCCCACTCAAAGGAGCTTAATTTGAGGCAAAGAAGATGGATGGAATTGATTAAGGATTATGATTGCATCATTGACTATCACCCGGGAAAGGCGAATGTAGTAGCTGATGCTTTGAGTAGGAAGTCTTAGTAGCTCTGAGAGCTATGAATGCCTAGTTGATGATGACAGATGAAGGTGAATTAATAGCTGAGCTACAAGTCAAGCCAAGTCTGATTCAGCAGATACAGGAAAAGCAGAAACAAGATGAAAAGTTAATAGCCATCAGCAAACAAGTTCAAAAAGGGAAAGAGACTGATTTTGAAATCAAGAATGATGGTTATCTGTATTTTAGAGACAGAATCTGTGTTCCAAACGATGATGAATTGAAGTAGACAATTATGAAGGAAGCGCACAGTAGTCCGTATGCAATGCACCCCGGCAGTACGAAAATGTACCAGGATTTGAAGATTTCTTACTGGTGGTTAGGTATGGAAAGAGATGTAGTAGATTATGTCACCAGATGCATGACATGTTAGCAAGTGAAAGCTGAACATCAGGTTCCAATAGGGTTACTACAGCCAATATCCATTCTTCAATGGAAGTGGGATCGTATCACCATGGATTTTGTTACAGGTCTACCTCTTACTCGGGGTAAACATGATGCAATATAGGTGATTGTGGATAGATTGACTAAGTCAGCACATTTCTTGCCAGTCAGGACTGATTATTCCCTTGAAAAGTTGGCGGAGTTGTACATAAGGGAAATAGTTCGGTTACATGGAATACCAGTGTCCATCATATCAGATAGAGATCCAAGATTTACATCACGGTCTTGGAAGAAATTACAGGAAGCTTTGGGTACTCGATTGAATTTCAGTACAGCCTTTCATCCGCAGACAGATGGGCAATCAGAGAGAGTGATTCAGGTGCTAGAGGATATGCTGAGAAGCTGTATCATTGATTTTGAAGGAAGTTGGGTTGACCATCTTCCACTGATAGAATTTGCATATAATAACAGTTATCAAACAAGCATTAGTATGGCACCATATGAAGCTCTATATGGAAAGAAATGCAGAACACCCTTGTGTTGGACTGAACTGGGTGAAAGTAAGGTAATAGGGCCTGATTTGGTGAGACAGACTGAAGAGAAGGTCAAGATTATTAAAGAAAGATTGAAAGCTGCATCCGATCGACAAAAGTCCTATGCGGATCTGAAAAGAAAAGACATAGAATATGAAGTTGGGGATAAAGTCTTCCTCAAGGTATCTCCGTGGAAGAAAGTGTTGAGATTCGGTAAGAAAGGAAAGTTAAGTCCTAGGTTTATTGGCCCATATGAAATCATTGAACTTGTGGGACCGGTGGCCTATAGACTAGTTTTGCCACCTGAATTGGACAAGATACATAATGTATTTTATGTATCGATGCTGAGGAGATACAGATCGGATCCTTCTCACGTCATATCAACTGAAGCCATCGATGTACAACCCGATTTATCCTATGATAAGGAACTTGTGCGGATTCTAGACCGGGAAATCAAGGAATTGAGGAACAAGAAAATTCCACTGGTTAAGGTTCTTTGGAGGAACTACAAAGTCGAAGAAGCTACTTGGGAGAGCGAAGAGATAATGCAATAGCAGTATCCGCAACTGTTCGAATAAGGTAAATTTCGAGGACGAAATTTCTTAAGAGGGGAAGAGTTGTAACATCCCTATTTTTCACATGCATGAATAGTATCATCATTATCATTATTAAGATTAAGTAGATGAGGGATTAACTTGAAGTTAATATTTGATTTTGTGGTCAAAGTAAAGTATAGCTAAAATCTAAGGTATGAGAATGAAATTGTTAAGGGATGAAATTGATATTATAGGATTTGATGTGGAGGAAAACAGAAGCCAACAAAATTGATTCATAAAAGTCAAAAAGAAACAAAGACAGTTCTCGAACCAAAAGAGAAAGAAAGAGAAAAGAGAAAAGAAAAGAAAGAAGAAGAAAGAAGAAGAATGAGAGAGAGAGCTCGCCGACCAGCCATCAGCCGCCGACCGCGCCACCTCGCGACAGCTCGCCGCAAACCAGCCGAAGCAGAGCAGACCCACGGCAGAAATCAGACCTGAAAACGACAGTATACGCGACGCCAAACGAGCAGAACCGCAGCGCAAAACGGTCCCGATTAGAGAAGAAGAAGATGCCGACCGACTCACTTGTAGAACCCGACCCGAACAAGAGCTGAAAAGAGCTGAAATCGCACAAGAACCAAGCTGAAAACGGACCAAAACAGCTCCTCTACATGTGAGAAATGGCGACAGAACAGCGGTGAAACAGCCACCATCCGCGGCCAAGTCGAGAGGGAAAGAGAGAAAGGAAGAGAGGAGAAGAAAGAGGAAGAAAAGTAGAGCAAACCAGCCCCAGTTTTGTCACCAAAACAGCCCCAAAAATCAGTCCAAAATCACCCCAAAACCAGTCCAAATGACGTTGTTTTGATAAGAAATAACGGGTGAGTTATTTGGGGTTTGGGATTGATTATTTTGGTTGGTGAGATGGGGAAAATAGTTGGATCCTTTGAGATTAGTAAAGCATGCATTTTTAAAGCTATGAAATGAGCTTTTATTGAGTAATTATTTTGGTTTTGAAAATTCAGGAGAGGAGGTAGCTCAGGGAAGCCAGAGAAAAGGAAAGGAGAAAGTGTGAGCTTCCGTTGGGTATAAAGGTTGGTGTACACTTTATTCAATTTGTTTTCATAAATAGTATATTATCGATTTTTGAATATTTTGATGCTTTGAAAGATTATTTGCGAATATGTTGATATATGTTTGAGTATATATATGCTTTTGAAATATGATAATTGATGAGATTTATATGATTATGACAAAAATTGAAATGATGAATTTGAATATTGATTTATATGATTGGGGAAAACGAAGTTGGGTTGGATTGACAATATAGTTAGAAGTGTTCTTTCATATGTTCAGTTTTTCTGGAAACCTTTGAAATGCAGCCGTTATGCTGCCGAATTTTATTTGAAAATGATTAGAAATGAAAAGTTTAAACGAAACCAACCCAATGAATTTTAAAAATGAATTGTTATTCAAGCCCTAGTAAGCTTTGACACAGATAGGTGGGGATTGGAGTGGCATGCCATTAATGGGTCATAAGAGCAGTACTGCGCCGTTTGATTTCATACCGACTATAGTGAAAAGTTACAGTGAATTCGGTGGTTTTGAGAGGCACCTAGTGTCCGGCCCCGAATATACATGATTATATGATAGTCCGGGGGGTCGTCACCCGAGTGTCCGATGCCGGAATACCCGATTACCAGTCCATGGTATCGTGCTTATGTTTACTAGGGGCATAAATAGTTATTATGAGAAGTATTTTAATCAATGAATCGTTTTTAAATTTCCTCTGGATATTGAATTGAGTTATTCATAAATTGTGATAATTGTTATTGTTTATATATATATATTTGTTATTGATTTTATAAATTGATTGTGTTAAAATATAAATATTGAGTTTTGTGTACACCCACTAAGCAAAAATGCTTAGCGCGTTGGATTTTCCGCGCGTAGGTAGTAGATTGCGTAAGGAAGGCGAAGATTGAAGAGAAAGCATCTGCAGTGAGCTGAGACAGTCACATTTATCCTTCCATACGTATTTTTGGGTATATAAATATTATTTTTGGTTTTGTATATAAAAGTTTCAATATTGTAAGTGTGTGCATGTATATATATGTATTTTGATTTTAATATGGTGTTTTTGATAAAGAAAAGTATAGCTGGATCAAAATGTGGATATATGTGATAGATATGGAAAATGATGAACCAAACGGAGTTTGGTTTCAGTTATAGAATATGTTTGTGGAAATAAATGTTTTGAATATGCATATGTTGATTTGTAATAGGTTTGGAAAATCTAAATTTCAGGGGAAACTCTGTCAGTTTTTCTGTTTTGAAATAAAAGTATTTTTGTATTGTTTTGTAAATTGATTTTGAAATTCATATTTTGATTTGAAATAAAGGAATAGATGATTTTGAAATTAAAGATTTTGTAAAAGAGAATATGATTGTAACGCCCCTTGGGTCGTCTGGTAAAAAGGACGGGTAGAGGGTGTTACAACTACACCCACAAAACCCGATCCTCAACAATTCATCTTCCTCAATGAGACAAACCACCAAAACCTTCGGCAAATAAAAACTAATCTATTCTCATGATCAATCTATCCAAATCCAATCAAAACTAATCTAAAATTCAAAATATCACAAATAAAATTCAAACAATCAAATGGAGGCCAAAGGTCGCGTACCTTCGACAATAAAGGCAGTGAATAAGCTCATTGACAGTCTAAGAAGGACTGCAAAAGTGTAACAAGGCCGACAACGGGCTCAATCAACGGTCGGGTTACAAATGAGTCTCATGTCGTGAAATGGGGTTTGTGTTTGATGAAATGTGGTGGAATATGATTTGGTAGCCGTGTTTTGTGGCCTTTATATATATATATATATATATGGAAGCAAGTATGTAATTTTGCATTGGGGTTTTATTTTGAATTTTACAACATTAGGGTAGATGGGTCAATCTTGTAGAAGGGACATTTTGGGTAAATTGGGTATGGGCTGTAAATTATTTGTTTGAGAGGTTAAAATGAAATTTTATTAAAAGTTGTGGTTGAAAACGAATTTTCAATTTCTAGGATCCTCGGTATGGTATTTTTCACCAAAAACAATGATGAAAACGTCTCTCCAACACGCGCACGTGGATGAGGGCCGAAAGATCTTCTTCTTGAAAATTGGTGAGTCTTGTGTCGGGAGTCGGGACCATGCTTCCGCGTTCCATTAATATCATTATTTAATTATGATGTTTTTCAACTTAATTAGATTATAAATCCTCATCTTAATGCGCGCCAGGTCACTGCACTCTCATCAATGTCTGACATCTTCATTAATTATTCTCCATAATATTTTTTTTATCAATCGTTTTTTTTTTTTTATACA